>CAUYLG010005850.1:0-40745 GCA_963573385.1 Cacajao melanocephalus | reverse complement strand
GACAGCTCTACCAGGAGGTCATCTCTCCACAGCCTCTGCAGGAGGACAGCTCTGGAAGGAGGTCATCTGCCCATGGCCTCTGCAGGAGGACAGCTCTACCAGGAGGTCATCTCTCCACAGCTTCTGCAGGAGGACAGCCCTGGCAGGTGGTCATCTGCCCATGGCATCTGCAGCTTCCAGAGCCCTTGCTGTTGCTTTAGGTTTTCAGAGTGTGTGGCTGAATGTGGCGGATACTGGCGTGGCAGCACCCATGCCCGCACGCTGGTGTCCCGCTTGCATGGGCCTGGAAGGGAGTGCCGCAACACTAGGGCCCACATGACAGCTCACGATGGCAGCGCTGATTAGGGAAAATTTGCCCTTAGTGAGAGAGACTTCATGCGTAGCTTTCCATAAATTCAAGTTCTGGAAAGTTCACGGAAATAATTTTAGAAGCCCTTAAATGCAGTAGATACGCAGCTTAGTGAGCCTTTGAAATGCGTATTCTTGGCATTGTTTGAAGTTTAGCAGATGGTTCAGAGCAGGAGGGAAATGAGTGGATAAACTGGGCCAGGAGGAGCACGAGGCCCTCCAGTCTACCACCTGCAGGTGTTCTGCATTTCCGTTACCTTGTTTAACTGCCCAAGACTCCACTGGCATGGTTTATGACTCCGTCTTCCCCCGTCTTCCCGCCGAAGTTGCCAGGCTTGGTGGGGAGGGCGGAGGCAAGTGGGCTGAAGTTACAGCATCGGTGCACATGGGGCAAGGGCCAGCCAGGACCGCCTGGTGCAGGGCTCAGTCCTTCATGCTTTTATGGTATTTTACATGAGAAACCCATAGGTATCAACATTACAATTCCCTGCCTTCCAAACCAGGTAACATTTTTGGTGTTTCGATTATTCTTAACTTTGTTTTGAGTTATAATAATTTAATTCATACATTGTTAAAAGACATAAGTCCAAACAAATATAAGCACTTGTTTTCAGACCAAATTATTGCAATGAACACCTTCTCTGTAGTTGGGCAGAACAATTAGCCTACAACGGCCGTAATCAGGAGGTGTTGGGTTTCTGGGTCAAGGGACCGTGAGTGAACACCTGCAGGGGACTCTTGGCCTGTGCACGCAGCCTTCATGGTGACGCTGTGGTCCCCTGCTATGCACTAAGACTCAATAAACAAAGCCAGAGAAATATCAGTTTAGCTGGCCAGTCAAACTGATGTACAGCGCTATACAACGATAACAAAATAATGATCAAAATCTCTTAAACAGAGATGCAAAGATGATTAAATCTACACTAGAACTCACCGTTCCTTCCTGGGAAACACAACTCCAGAAAAGAGTTTTTAAAAAATGGCTCTAGAGTGAGGCAAGGAGGTTCCTACAGGGATGGGGGGCCATAATCTGGGAAAATCCCTGAACAGGAACAGCAGGTTCCACATCAGCATCTCTGGATACGTGGACCTGGACGTGGGGTTTGATGCAGGCCCGGGGTGGCCCTGATGCCGTGTGTGAAACACACTTGTGTGCTGTGGCCTTTTCAGCTCTACAAGCTCTCCCAAGAGTTTTAAGCCATAATTTCGCTGCATTTCATTCGAGAAGGGATTCGACTTACTGCCTGAGAAGTGCTTGCTTTAACTCGACGTGTGCGGAAATGCAGGACCCGCCGACAGACCGTGCGGGAAGCCTTCCTCTAGTGACCCCAGGAAACTGTGGGACAGGACAATGAGTTATCTATTGCTAAAGAAATATGTGAAGCGAGGGGAGAGAGTGAAAAGGAGGCCCTCAGCGGGTATGTCAGAGGGTCAGAGCAGCGTCTGCTCTGCTGTGAGTTCCTCGCCATGCAGCCGGCTGGGCCACCGTATCACACGCCTGAGGCCATGCTCACGAGTGTCATCTTCCATGTTGCTATTACTGGCATCCTTATTGCCAGTGTCCTCACAGTGCAAAGATTCTGCTCTGATGCCAGTGAGATTCTGACAACCCCCAGACGGCCTGGGCACAGACTGAAGCCTGTGGTCTCCTCAGCAGATCTAGGGCATGTTCTGAAACCTCCCCTTCCCCTTGGGCTCTTAGTGCCAGAGTCTGACATTGCTGGGAAAGACACCGTTTCTTAGTTAGCCGAGGGTCTACACACCTGGGGCACGTATTAGTCAGGGTTCTCTGGAGGAACAGAACCAACAGGACACAAACATACATAAGACGGAGGTTTATTTTGGGAACTGGATCATGTGATTATGGAGGCTGCGAAGCCCCACAGCTGGAAACCCAGGGGGTCGGCTGTGAGTCAGTCCAAGCCCAAAGGCCCCAGCACTGAGGGGCTGCCGGTGAAAGTGTCAGAGCCCAAAGGCCCCGGGGTTCTGATGCAGGGCAGGAGAAGATGCAGATCCCAGCTCAAGGAGAGAGGACGTCCTCCCTTCCTCTACCTTTCTGTTCTATTTGAGCCCTCGTGGACTCAGGGACGCCTGCTGCACTGCGGAGGGGCCTGCTTTACTCAGTTCCCAATTTAAACGCTGGTCCCTTCTGGAAACACCATCACAGACACATCTGGATAGTGTCTTCCCAGCTCTCCAGGCATCCCCTGTTCCAGGCTAGGTGACACAGAAGAGGCACCATCACAGTGGCAGGCCAGGAAGCAGGGAGGATTCTGAGCACGCTCATCATGCCCAGCTCTGTTCTTGAACTTGTATCTGGAGAATTTCTGAAATCAGTCTTTACTGAGCCCATGTCTTCCAGTGGGTTCTCAGCTGGTCTAGACAATTCTGTGCTCAGGACCAGGACTGCCAAGGGAAGCCCGGCACCCGCTACAGGGAGGAGGGGCTTGGGCAGAGGTCTGCATGTGGAGCTGAAGAAATGCTGCTGTCTTTTTCACAGGTGGATTCATCTTTCAGATGCTTCCCCAACAGACATCGATTAAACGTCCACTGCCTCCAACACAACAGACCCTGCGGCCCAGGCTGATGGGCAGGCGGGCACCGCGGACCACCACTGCCTGGCTTCCGCCCTGTGCCCTGAGAACCGTAATGTTAAAGTGACACAGTGAAAGTGACAGACGAAGGGTCTCTCAGTGACACAGCTGCTATGAGTTCCCAACACCTGGCTTTCCCTGGTTCTGCTTTCATCAGAAAACCCTTTGCACTGTCCTGTGAAAGCTTGAAGCAAACTTGCTAGAAGGCCCTCAAACATCCAGGATGCGTTTTCAGAGAAGTTACGTGTGAATCCACTTCTCCTCCTCCAGACAACAGGCTTAGAACCCCAGTTGCCGAATAGGCAACAGTGTCTGTGCCTGACAATGCTGCATCCCCATGGAGAGTTGCATCCTCATCACCCCGAAGCCTGGAGGAGGGCCCTCTGCAGGGCCCTGGGGCTTCTGGGCTTGAAGATGCCCGTGTAGCTTACAGGAGGCCCCAGGTGAACTAAGAGGCTGTGGAGAGACAGGCACTCGGAACGGCTAAGCTGGGCCTGGAACCCACTCCTCCTGCAGTGAGAACACAGAGGCTTCCCTCAGGGAACGGGAAACCTTTGGATGCTCCAGAGAGTGAGGAACCAGACCCTGATCATCAGGAGGAAGAGGGAACTGAAAGGGCATAGAGGAACATGGAAAATGAGTCAGACACTGAGGCAGAGTCCAAAGAGCACCAGGATTCCTGTGTTTTTCTACTCCAGGGATAAAACTTGAGCTCCAGATGCTGGAAAGAAAGCCTGAGCTGGAGATCGGAGATAGGGCTTGCCTTGATCACAGTGCAGACCAGCTGCTCTTGGGGGATGATTCACTGCCCGGGGGGCACTTGGCCATATCTGGAGGCTTTTCTGGTTGTCCTGACCGGCATCTGGTGCTGAGTCTGGGATGCTGGTAAGCACGCCGTGTTCCTCAGGACAACCCCAGCAGCCCCCAACACAGAGCTGCTGGGAAGCCCTGAGGGGGACCCTCTGGCACTCAGTAAGCACTCGGTGCATGACTCCAGAGGACAAGGAGGTTCTGAGAACCTCAAATGCCTTCCTGAGGCCTCAGATTCACATTTATAGCAAAACTGATCTGTCTGCATTTGGGGGAAATAGTCTTATCAAAGATGCACGCCCCATTCCAACACACATACGTTCACCTCGGCAAAGTCAGATCATAGACGTCCCCAAGTTCTAAGCTACAATTAGCCAGAAGAAAGGGCATAGCCATGAGCATTGCTGCCATGCAGTCACCCACCACAGGCCTGGCTCCTTGCTGACACGCGGAAGTGCTGACCAAGGCCTTGCTGAGTCCCCAGAGATGCATGAGGCCCAGCTGCCCATCAGCAGGCCTGTGTGACTCCCCATGGGTTTCCACACCGTGGAGTTGTAGGGTCACAACTAAAATCCAAAGTGAATATGAAAATAAGCCATCTATTTTAGGCCTTTTCAGACAAGGTCTACTTGCTTTCACTCAATCGCACTCTCAGGCTCAGCAATGAGGCACGGCAGGACAATGGCGCTGAGCAGGACCACACGGTATCTGAGTCAGTGGACTGGGTTCGCCTCCCCAGGCCGGCCGGGCGCAGTGGCTCACGCCTGTAATCCCAGCACTTTGGGAGGCGGAGGCAGGCAGATCACCTGAGGTCGGGAGTTAAGAGACCAGACTGACCAACATGGAGAAACCCCATCTCTACTAAAGATATAAAAAATTAGCTGGGTGTGGTGGCACATTCCTGTAATGCCAGCTACTCAGGAGGCTGAGGCAGGAGAATCGCTTGAACTTGGGAGGTGGTGGAGGTTGTGGTGAGCCAAGATCTAGCCATTGCACTCCAGCCTGGGTGACAGAGTGAGACTCTGTCAAAAAAAAAAAAAAAAAAAAAAAAGAAAGGGGGAGAGAGAGGGAGAGGAAGAAGAAAGAAGAAGAAAAGACAGAGAGAGAGAGGAGAGAAAAACAGAAAGAAAGAAAAAGAAAGAAAAAAGAAAAAGAAAGAAAAAGAAAGAGAAAGAAAAGAAAGAAGGAAGGAAAGAAAGAAAGGAAGGAAGGAAAGAAGGAAAGAAAGAAGGAAGGAAGGAAGGAAGGAAGGAAAGAAGGAAAGAAGAGGAAAGAAGGAAGGAAGGAAGGAAGGAAAGAAAGAAGGAAAGAAAGAAAGAAAGAAAGAAAGAAAAAGAAAGAAAGAAAGAAAGAAAGAGAGAGAGAGAAAGAAAGAAAGAAACCCTCCTCCTGGGAGAGCCGGTAACGGGCAACTGTGCACCTCGACTTGTGACCTGGACTCATGAAGGAATGACTCATCCTCTCGCCCACTTCAAGGCCGCCCTGTCCCTACCTCCGGCAGTTCTCTTCTCACTCTAAACCCTCAAATGCCCGTTGCCTGGGTCGGAAGCGCGTAATGTGGAGCCTTGGATTCAACATCCTGGACAGTGTCCCCAGGGACACTTCCGGGTTAATCTTTCCTGCTTCTATCCAGCCAACTGGGCGTCTCATTTCCCTGACACTTCTGCCTCCAAAGCTTCTTCCTACTCTTGGGACATCTTTCTGCTGACTGAGTCCAACTCATTTCCAGGTCCTGCTGTATTCATCCGAGGCACTGTTCCCTATGGCCCCACGTGGCGGAGGGGTGCTGCCACCCTCTTCGTCCCGCCCGCACTGCCCTGGGGCCCTTCTGATTTCAGTGCTGCCGTGCTGGCTGCGTCTCACTTGGCTCCCTAGGCTCTCCTGCCTTGTCATTTTACAAAGATGGTGATGCTGCCCTATAATTCTTTGTCTCTTGCACGTAGCACTGTGTGTTTGCATTTCCTGTGTGCTCACTCTGTGGCTGACAGGCTTGAAAAATGGCTTTGTAACAGGTTTGAGCTGAAATTCAGCAGCACTATTCTCAGGCAGAGCCCTCCACTGAATGGAAATATCCTCGCCCATCACTGCCACCCAATGAGACATTCAGATGCAGAGCCTGGCGGCTGAACGGAAGTGAGAGGTGGATGGGAATACGGTTAGAGGGCGGATATCCAGTCCCCACGCGGGCAAGGGACGCGGCAAGTGAAGCCCAGATGCTGGCACACATGCAGGAGCACGCAGCTCTGACGGGTCACAACTCTGTGATGCAGTGCAGGACTCAGAGGTCCCAGGGGCACAGGAAGGGTTTCTAGGTGGGCCTGGAACTAACCCTAATGTTTACAGTTCACGGCCATCTGTTTCATTTTATGCATCCAAAAAGCTTACTCCAGCAAAAGGAATGTAAGGGAAAAAGTATTATTTTAATAAATGGAGTTTTAAAAGGTCATACATAAGAGTTCCTGAAGAAAGCAGCACACCACAGCGCGTGTAGGTGAGAGCTATTTCCATGCCTCCTGGAGAAGCTCGATCTGCTTTTTCCCAGCATGACCATCATGGCAGAGAGATCATTCCAGAGTCAGTCGGTTTACACCTCGAGAGCTCATGCAGGGCCCGGATTCAGTTACCGATTTTTGGAAGAGTTTCTCCTTTAAGCCCGATGCTCCGTAAGGGCACAGTGATCTCCATCAGTGGGCGAAGTTTCTCCTGCCTGGAAGCATTTCCAGGGAACACAGATGCGCTCCATGGTGCAGACTAGAACCTGCAACTGCTCCGGTTCACATGTGAGGAAGAGCCATCCGTGCACGATCTGGGGGCTCTGTGGTCCCTCTGCGCAGGACACCTGCTGGCTGTTCTTCAGCAATCACCGTTGTCTTCTGATTTTCACGAAAACACGTATCTGGGTATGTGAAGGATCTAGGTCTTTCTTGGGTCCCTGCGGGGAAGGCTAACTCTGGTCTTTCTTGGGTCCCTGCAGGGAAGGCTCGCTCTGGGTCTGTGTTGAGTCCCTGTGGGGAAGGCTCGCTCTGGTCTGCGTTTGGTCCCTGTGGGGAAGGCTCGCTCTGGGTCTGTATCGAGTCCCTGAGGGGAAGGCTTGCTCTGGTCTGCGTTTGGTCCCTGTGGGGAAGGCTTGCGCTGGGTCTCTGCTGGAGCTGTACCTGCAGATCTCCCCGCTGCTCACGGCCACCTGAGGGGAGGTCTGGGAAACAGGTGTCCTTGAAGAATGTTCTCATGGACGGGCAGTGCTTGTCTCTCTGCTGCATCCATTCTGCAAAACCTGAGGTCTGGAAACATTTCATCGTTGGCTTTTCCTATCCAGGCTGCTGAGCCTGGCGGGGTAAAAATCAAAGACCTGTGTAGACTGCTTCTCCCAGAAACCCATGGTCTGCACCGAGCGGCCTCGTCTACACCTTCTACAGCTCTGAGTGCCCTTAGTGGGGCCCCTTGCCCACACCCTAGTTTACCATTTCCAGCTCTGCTGCTTTCTCCAACCTCTCCTCTGTGGACCCTCCGGCTTCCCCGGGGTGCTGCAGCCACCCTCCCCGCCGACTGGGAGGAAGCCACATCCCCTTCCCATCGTCCTCCTCCGTCCCACTCCTACCATGACGGTGTTTCCCAGAAAGAAGTCCATGTGCCTCCTACCATGAAGAGGCCATGTGCACTTCCATTCCCTTAGTTCTGTGTGGCCAGACGCTCCCCACCCACGGCCTCTGCCTCTCACAGCCCCAACGCCTGAACCAGAGCCTCCCCACCCACGGCCTCTGCCTCTCACAGGCCTGAAGCCTCGAAACGCTGACACCAGCCCCAGCTCATGTGCAATGGCTGCACCCACCTCTGACTGGTGAGTCTCCAGCAGCCCTGTGCCTGCCGTGTTTGCTCACGTGCTGGGGACCTCCACGTGTTGATCCCTAACCCACCTGTGAGCCTAACTGTGGGCTCCAGGTCCCCACACGAACCCACTCACAGGACATCTCGGCCTCCAGCGCCACCAAATCCACAGGCTCTTAAACTGAAATCTCTGGCCTCCTAGACAATTTTATGCCTCTTCCTGGTTCTGACTGCAGCAGAGGTGAGGCCCCACCACCTGGTTCCTGAGAAAAATCTGGCCGCCATGTCTACCTGAATCCTCCTCTCACCCTTCACTCTACCAGTCGCCAACTACATCAAGACAAAACCCAGGACCCAGCTTAGCCCCTTTCTTCCTCAGGCCCCTGATCGTTTTGTGTGGGTAAGACACACATAAAACCGACCATTTAGTCATGCCTAATGGTGCAGTCCAGTGGCATCAGGTACACTCACGGCTGCACGACCGTGACCACGTCCAGCTCCAGAACTTCCTCAGTTCTGCAAACTGTGCCTCAGCCTCCACGCACCAGACCACCCATCTTAAAGCCAAGACGTGTGTCTCCAGATGGCTCAAACCCACCCTCCTGGCAGCCCCGTTGCCACCACCCAATTCAGGTGTTTCTACTCTCTGTGAACTTATTCCATTCTTTTATTTTAAATTCAAAATTTCATCTTTATGCTAATTTCGCATGTATATGGTTTTACGAAACTCCAGTGATACAAGCCTCATGAAGAAAACGAGCAGATGTGCCTCTCCGCCTCTCCCCTCACCGTGAAGACCTCTCCCCACGGGCGAGCCTCACCACCTCCAGCCGTTCCCTTCAGCGCCATCCTCTTTCGGGTAATGATGGTGACTGCTCTGCTGTTTGCTGCATGATACTTGAGCGTTTCAGCCACACCTGCGGGACATGCCTATCTCTAGTTCCCCACTTCTCTGGCTTCACAACATGACGTTCAAATTAACATTTAGTATTAACATTATTTTAGGTAAATATTGTTCAACGCGAATCTGCATAATGAGCTATTAGTATCCATCCTTTCTCATACAACATTTTGCCTTCCGTGGAGTTACTACTTTAGTTTTTAAGGTGCATAATTTATATCATTAATACAGTTCAAAATTCTCAGCACAGTCATAGCATTTTTTTCCCCCATCACTATGGTGAAACCCATTCAAAAATCAATGTTCTTTTCTTCGGATCCCACCCTCTTGCCACATTCTGTGTCTGTGTGGCCTGGGCTTTCCTCCTCGTCCCCAGCGTCCCCTCTGCCGCTTGCCTGGCTGAATTCCTGGTTCCTGGGTCCCCACATGTTCCTCTGTCCAGGTTTCTTCTCTCGTTTTTGGACCAGCACACCCTCTGAATCTTCCTGAGAGAGTCGGGGAAGGGGAACCTCAAGGACTCCATGTGGCTGGTCTCTCACTCCACCCTCGCGCCTGGCCAGTGGTGTGCCTGTGTCTGCAGCTCTGAAGTGGCCGCCACTTCCCTGGGGTTCTGGAGGGAATTCTGCAGCTTCTCCCAGCTGTCCTTGCTGCTCTGGAGAAGATGGAAGCCGTCTTGTTTCTCGGTCCATCTTTTCTCCCTGAAAGCTCTCAGCCTTCGCCGACTCTGCTGGTGTCCAGGAGTTTTCCAGCGGTGTCGGCCTGCAATGCACTCACTGCTCTCGACAGCTCGTGCCCCCTGCAGTGAATAATCTCACTGACTTTGGGCCTGGTGATTTTTCTAGAATTTCATTTTCTGGGTAATTTCCTAACTCCGCTTTCTCTGTGCTCTTTGGAGAACGCTGTCATCATATGTTGGAGTTTCTGCAAAGTCACTGTGAGCATTTCATCTTTTTACTCTTATTTTCCACTATTTTGTCATTTTCCTGTCTTCTGGGAGATGGTTTTTTCAATTTTATTTTCCAAATCCTACCTAGATTAAACCATATTTTTGTAACATAGATTTAATTCCTAGGAACTCTTGCCTGGGAATTGCTCGAATCTTCAGATCTCACCGATTCCTGTGTTAGGACTGTGGGTGCTGCTGGCTAGCTCCCCATGGCTCCAGGAGAGGGGGTAACTGTGCACCCAAACTCTCGGGGGCCAGGATGGGCCGCGGCGGAGGAGGGTGCAGAGACAGTGCAGTCACAAGTGCAGGTGTGAGCCACTGCGCCTGACCAATGGCACATCTTTCTGCGCATACATTCTGCGGTCACAATTTCAGTCACAATTAGACTCTGAAACTGACATCCAAGGCCACTTCATCCCTTCACTTTTATGAATCCTTCGGTCATAGAAACATTCAGTTTTAAAAATATAGACCTGGCATGGTAACTTGATGAATTCTGACCTAGGTCTTTGATTGGTACCTAAATAAGCCTATGAGCTGGTGAGTAATGAAACACCCTTTATTCTTGTGGTCACGTATTTCATCACCAAGTATAAACACCAAAACCCCACATACGCACATGTGAGTGTTCCTTCATGAATATAGCATCACATCCGAGGAGAAGAGAATGGGGGTAAAATGACCTTCCTGTCAGAGTCTACTGCCAAACACATCTGCCGCTCTGTCACCCATGAAGAGTAAAGAGATTCGTTAGTTTACTCAGCTGGAAAGTGCTTGCTGGGAGCTACTGGTGGTCATCTGACCAGGAATTTAATTCATGCTTCCTGTCGCTGTCAAGTTAATGTGGGCCCTGACGTGGCCATTCAAATACTGCAAAGTTTTCACTGACCTTACAGAGAGAGAGTCTCAGCCCTGGGCCAGGAGGACAGCACCTGTCCCAGCCTCAGCCAGTAAGAAGAGCCACAGAGCTGGATCTGGTTGTTAATCAAGCAGTCCTTGAGCTTCCCCCCAGATAAGACCCCAGTAAGAAGGTGAAGGTCTCCTCAGCCTGGTAACGCCCCACCTCTGTGTGTACCTAAACCACTGGCTTCTTGAGCAAAGGCCAGCCAGCCTCCAGCACTGTGTGCTCGTGTGCATGAGGCAGGGTGAGTGCATCCCGTACCATTTCACAGAATCTCTGCAGGGAAGTCTGAGGTGTCCAACGCATTTACCCTTCAGGGTTGCTGCTCTTTACGTTCTTAGCATCCGGCACAAAGTGGCAGCAGCAGCGCTTTCCCAACACCTTTTCCATCTCCGAGAATCTGAAATACTGTAATATATTCTCCAAACCTTAGGATGTGATGATTTTTCAGAAAGCATGTAATTATTTTTTTCAAAATAAAAATCGCTTATTTTTCCGGTTACAAAATTAATGACTATCCCTGACAAACTTAATCATACATTTGCCAGAATAGATAAAGGGGCTGATGCCCCGCAGGCACACCACACTGTCCCCGTGGTAATGGATACCCATCTGAGAATACGTATGTACAAAGGTCCTTCGATTTGTGTTCCACAGAAGTAAGACGGCACAGTATAAGCTAATTTTATCAGCCTGATTAACATAATATTATAATTTCGCATTGATTGGGGTCTCTCTACACAGACACACACGCACACACACGCACACACACACACACACACACACACACACACTTTGTACAAAGGCATCCCTTCCATAATTCTAACTGCTTATAGAGCTTTTCTGGGGGGATATACCAAAGTTTACTTAACCAGTCCCCTTTGATGAAACATTCAATACAGCTTCAAGTTTCTTGCTATAATAAACATAAACTATACCTACGTCTTTTGTGTTTTTTTCTTTGAGACAGGGTCTTGCTATGCTGCCCAGGCTGGGGTGCAGTGGCATGATCATGGCTCCCTGCAGCTTCAGTCTCCCAGGCTTACACAATCTTCCCACCTCAGCCTCTAAAGTAGCTGAGACTACAGGCACACACCACTGCACCTGCTTAATTCTCTAAAAGTTTATTTATTGTAGAGATGGGGTCTCACTATATTGCCTAGGTTGGTCTCCAACTCCTGGGCTCAAGCAATCTTCCTGCCTCTGCCTCCCAAAGTGCTGGCATTATAGGTGTGAGCCACCACGCCTGACCAATGATACATGTTTCTGCACATACATTCATGGACCCTTGAGCCTTGAGCAGCTTTGGTGTGGACTGCTGGAGTCCACTCTTATATGGATCTTCTTCCTCCTCTGCCACCCCCGAGGCTGCAAGAACAACCCTCTTCTCGTCCCAAGCCCACGCAGTGTGAAGATGGGGAGGAAGACCTCTGCGATGATCCATTTCCACTTAGTACATAGTAAATGTATGTTATGTTCTTTATGATTTTCATAACGTCTTCTTTCTCTAGCATACTTTACGGTCTGAATACACTATGTAAGACATGTCACAGACACAGTGTGTGCCAGCTGACTGTATTATCACTTAGGCATCTAGTTAACAGGAGTCTCTCACTAGCAATGTTTGGGGAACTCAACAGTTATATGAGGATTTTTACCTGCATGAGGGGGTTGGTACCACAAACCCCTGCTTTTTTACAAGGGTCAACTGTCTACTTATTTGATTTTTTCAAGATCGCATACGTGAATCTAAAAAACATTGCATAGACTTTACTGTTCTTGGGGCTGGGGTTCAGGGGTAGACAAGAAATGCACATTTTATATTTCCTTAATGTAAATGTGTAGACATGGAATTCCTATCTGAACAGCTATACTCAGTTTGAAAATGTGACACACACACACACATACACACAGAGAATAGAATAACCCTCAGATTTACTAAGGAAGAAAATCCCAGCATTCTCAGCAACCCGATGGGGCTGGAGGACATGCTGCTGAGTGAAATAAGCCAGGCACAGAAAGGCAAACACTGTGAGACCTTAGACACACACACACACACATACACACACACACACTTATACGTGTGACTAAAAAAAATCTAGATTCCTAGAAGCAGAGAGAGGAATTGTGGGCACGAGGGCCTAGGAAAAGTGGAATGGGGAGACGCTGATCAGAGGATATAAATTTACGTCATAGGGTGTGCAAGTTCTGCGGCTCTAACACCAGCCTGGATGGGGATGCGCGTGTTAATTTACCCAGTTGTGGTCATCACTGCACAAATACAGACATCAAATCATCATGTCGTACTCCATGAACATAAAAGAGTTGTGCTCAGTTCAAATTCCCAAACTCACCCACAGAAATGTTTGAAATATAAGCAAGAAGCATAATGGCCCATGTTTTCATATCTTGGCTGACATTGGCTGTTATTCATCTTTGCCAGCAGTGGAATCTGATGTTAAGGGCACACACGGACATGCTGGTGAGGCTGAGTGTCTTTCTGAATGCCTTTCACCATCTGGGTGTCCCCGGGAAGCACCTGTTCTCTTCACTCATCCGTCCGCCTTCACGTCACGAAGACTTTCCACCCGTCATGAAGAGCAGCGCCTCATGTGCTGGTGACCCCTGGATTTTTAATTTGCCTCTTAAGTCTAATTTTGATTTAGAAAGTAACTCCTTAATATTATTGAAGTAAAATGTAAATATAAAATGTAAAGAATAGCCTTTTTGCCTTTTTGGCCTTTTGGGTGCCTTTAAGAAATTTTTTTGAATCATGTTCAAAACATCCTAACCAGTTCTGAGATGATACAGATAGTCACCAAAATCATCTTTTATCATTTTTATGGCTTTATTTTCTTAAGTTTAAACTTTTAGTCTCCCTGGAATTTAATCAGGTAAGGTATCATAAATTTAATGTCACTTTTTCCCAAATAGCTATCCCTGCGCCCCAGTTAATACTAATGTCATTACTTTAGCAGGAGAGTTACTAAAGAATCTTTCAAAGTAGCTCAGTGCTACACAGAGTCCCCACTGAATATGACACCTGGATGAACTTTTAATTTCAGAAGTGATTTGGAGTAAGACGTGGTTTGGTGTTCATGCTGATCCTTCATACGGACTTTAGTTCACGTTACTTTGTAACCAGGTGAGATGCAAAAGGCCTGACGCTATCTTAGAAGGAAGCCTTGATTATCACAAGTCTTTGTGTAGTTGATCATCTTTGGCAACCAGAGACATGAGTTTTGTGCGCTAATTTCTGCTTTTCCAAACACTCCTTAGCTCCACTCAATGGTAACTGAAATGTTTCTGAAGTGACTTGCGATTCCACGTCATAATTTCTGAAGAGACGGCTGCTGCCATTAACCAGGTGCAGGTAGCAACAAAGCCCGAGCCCGCACAGCAAACACGCGTGCTCACGTCTCTGCAAAGCGCTCTGATGTCTGAAGTGCCAAGGGACACCCTTTTCCACATCCCAGAACTCTTTTCAGGATGTCTGTGCACGTTCATTTAAAAGTGTTTACTGAACTACTACTACCAACCAGCTGCTTGGCTGGGACATAAAAGAGAATGAGACCCGGAAGAGGCAGCCCCTGCCCCTAGCACTCAGCCGCAGGCAGGGCAGGCAGCTCCTGACTAGGGTGCAGATACTGGAACAGAGCCGGGCTGGGAACAGACTAGGAGAAGAGAGCACCCCCAAAAGGGCAGGCTCACCAAGCAGGAGGCAAGGGAAGGGACGGCACCCCGAAACCAGCAGGCCCCCACCGAGCAGGAGGCAAGGGAAGGGACGGCGCCCCGAAACCAGCAGGCCCCCACCGAGCAGGAGGCAAGGGAAGGGACGGCGCCCCGAAACCAGCAGGCCCCCACTGAGCAGGAGGCAAGGGAAGGGAAGGTATCCCAAAACCAGCAGGCCCCCACTGAGCAGGAGGCAAGGGAAGGGAGGACACCCCAAAACCAGCAGGCCCCCACCAAACAGGAGGCAAGGGAAGGGAGGGTATTGGCCACTCCCTGTCAGCTCCTGCACAACGTCCCTTCTCCCAGGCACAACTGCCATGCAAGCATCTGTCACTCACGGCATTGAGGGCTCCTGACGGTAAGTGCTGTGCCTGTCAGTTAGAAAATAAACCCTTTCAGGGCCTGGACTGAGTTTTCCTATCTCTGTGTGACAAAGAACTCCAGGGACCTGGTTACAAATGAAGATGGAGGTTACCGCTCTTACGAGAAGAGGTGAAGCAACAGCTGCACGGTGGCTCAGGGAATGAGTGAAGGAAGCGTGAAGAGGGAACTCCCCACAGGGAGGGGCCTCTGCAGACAGAGGCTGCCTGGGTCTGAATCGCAGCCTTGTACTTAGTCTCCCTGCCTGTCTCTCTACCTCTCAGATAAGGGATGCTGGGTGTAGGTGCCATGTGGGGTGGCTATGCCAGCGATAGGACTTAGCAAGGACGTGGCTGTTAGGTCTGTGCCTGGCACAGAGCTGATGACTTAGCAAAGATGCTGCTCTTAGGCCCATGTCTGGCACAGAGCCGGCACTGCACAGACATGAGCTAAAACGCATGGAGGCAGGAAGGCTCAGGCTGATGGTGGTGAGGGGCCCTGCGAGGCTGATGTGCCGCTGTCCAGGCGGGGCTCAGGGAGGAACCAGCCTTATCTCCTCACTTAGCTGTGCATTTCATGGTCTTGTAGCCACAGAAACTAACCAAACCTTTTTGGGAAAGAAATTGAATTTTTTCATTTTAATTCAAAAAGAAGCTTTATCCATAGCCCAATGCCAGCCCAAGGGAACACATGCTTCTGTGGATCCTACAGGACAACCTGATCTACCCTGAACTAGAAGTGATTGGATTTTCTAACAACATGGAGGCTGAAGGACAGGGAAGCGTGTGTGTTGAACTGGCCAAACACACCACCCTGAAGAGGATGGCGCAGACTCCCTGGAGAAGTGAATCAGGATTTGAAAGGACCTGGGGAAATCAAGGAAATGCCAGAAACTATAGAAGGAAAGAGTGAAAAAGTGAGAATGGAGATTAGAATGAAACCAAAACATGTGACTTTCCAAAAATGAAATTGACAAAAGTACAGATGAAGGTGGAGCCTTTCCTTGCCCAACCCATGTGTGTAGGACGGACACGTGAGGCTAAGTGTGCATGGGATGGACAGGAGAGGCCAGGTGTGTGCAGGACAGACAGACAGGTGAGGTCAGGCATGTGCAGGACGGACAGGTGAGGTCAAGTGTGTGCAGGACAGACAGGTGAGGTCAGGTGTGTGCGGATAGACAGGTGAGGCCAGGTGTATACAGGACAGACAGGTGAGGTCAGGTGTGTGTGGGACAGACAGGTAAGATCAGGTGTGTGTGGACAGACAGGTAAGGCCATGTGTATGCAGGACAGACAGGTGAGGTCAGGTGCGTGCAGGACAGACAGGTGAGGCCAGGTGTACACAGGACAGACAGCAGAGGTCAGGTGTGTGTTGACAGAGAGGTGAGGTCATGTGTGTGTGGGGCAGACAGGTAAGGCCAGATACACACAGGACAGACAGGTAGTCAGGTGTGTGTGGGACAGGTAAGGTTAGGTGTGTGCAGGACAGGTGAGGTCAGGTGTGTGTGGATAGACAGATGAGGCCAGGTGTACGCAGGACAAACAGGTGAGGTCAGGTGTGTGCAGACAGACAGGTGAGGACAGGTGTACGCAGGACAGCCAGGTGAGGTCAGCTGTGTGTGGATAGACAGGTGAGGCCAGGTGTATGCAGGACAGACAGGAGAGGTCAGGTATATGCGGGACAGACAGGTAAAGTCAGGTGTTTGCAGGACAGACAGGTGAGGCCAGGTGTACGCAGGACAGCCAGGTGAAGTCAGGTGTGTGCAGACAGACAGATGAGGCCAGGTGTACACAGGACAGACAGGAGAGGTCAGGTATGTGCGGGACAGACAGGTAAGGTCAGGTGTATGGAGGACAGACAGGTGAGGCCAGGTGTACGCAGGACAGACAAGTGAGGTCAGGTGTGTGCAGATGGACAGGTGAGGCCAGGTGTACGCAGGACAAACAGGTGAGGACAGGTGTGTGCAGATGGACAGGTGAGGCCAGGTGTACGCAGGACAAACAGGTGAGGTCAGGTGTGTGCAGACGGACAGGTGAGGCCAGGTGGACACCTGCATCCAGGTATCTTGAGACTGGTTGCTTGAGCAGGAGCACAGTGAGTCCTCTCAAAAGAAACGTGCGGGTTAGATCTCGGGGCAACTGTCTGACTCAGTGGCTGCTAAGAGGGACCAAGCCTGAGGGTTTTCGGCAGCCATGGGCCCCGGGGCAGGCCGCATCTGCACAAGGATGTCTGAACTCCATCCACAGATGTGGGGCTGCCTCCCTCAGACAGACCGGGCCAGCATAGCTTGGCTGTGGGGACGCAGGCTCCAGGCCTCCCCTTGGGCACACTTCTGTGCCTATGCTGGGGTTCTGCAGGGAGCTCGAGTCTTACATCACAAAGATGAGAACGATTAAGAAGCTGTGCTGGATGAAGACTACCAGAACCTGCAGTATCAAGTTGTCTTGTGAGAAGGGAGCGGGGCTCATATCCACCGACCCCCACGCTGGCAGGGCCCTCCCCACAGGCCCTTAGTGGGGCACATAGCCCTCTGCTCCCACCTTCACCTTCCCTGGGATATGATGACCTGTGCATTCACCAGCCGCCTCATGGCCGGCCCCAAACGCCTCTGCTGCCCTAACACTACAGCTGCACACCACTGACCTGGAGGGGCCGGGCAGGGACAGGTGCGGTGCGGCTGGGCCCGAGGACTTCCTCTCGCTGGGATGCCCACGCCTGCCTGGAAGCTCCGGGCAGAAGCAGCAGCGGCCTTGCGCTATTCTAATTTTCGCAGCCAGGGACTGGGCACAGCAGCTGACATTGCCATCGCTGGAGGAGGTGGCCCCTGGATGCACTACGTTAATTACACGGTGTGATTAGAAATCGATTCCCATTCCTTCAGAACCGCGTGTGCCGAAGGGGCCACGACCAGCCCTTTGATTTGGGCCTCACTCTGAGGCCATTTCCTACTCGTGTGCATTTCGCTTTCACAGTGAAATACGCCTGCAGCAGCAAGAAGAACCCCAACCATCAGCCACAGGTCCTGCCGGGCTCACTCTGAGTGATGGGTCTCAGAAGCCTTGGGAGTGGTGTGTCCCTGCTGCCCTGCTCCCCCTCCTCAGCGGGAGGAGAGCAGTTGCTGAAAAGGAGCTTCTTCCTGTGAAAGTGCCTCATTGTACCAGCATGGCTTCCAGCGCCGTGGGAACTCTGAGTTCTAAAGCACAGGTCGGCAGCTTCCAGGCTGATTCACTCACGCCAGCATGCGAGTACAGAGGCTGCATGGCGGAGTGCTTTGCAAGGAAGCTCCTCTCTCTGCAGGCCACTGTGGCCAGGGCCCTTTAGAGGGACTGTAGTGCACAGGAGCTGGCTGATGGAGAGGAAAAGGTACAGAGACCTGGTCTGTCTCCCAGGAGGCGGCTCGTGGCTACAAGACAGCATGGTCTGGGCCCGTCACCCACAGCTGGGCTTCAAGGACTCTCTGAGTTTACTGCCTCATTCAGATTCCTTTCATGGCTGATGTCTGTCTTATCTGAAAAACACTGAGCCCAACTGTAGGAGGTCAGGGCTCAGTTCTGATACCCTGGAGAGGTGATGTTAGGAATCTAATTTCCTAGAGATGAAAGGCGTCTCAGCAGCATTCTCCCCAGTGACCACCTGCTGTCCGTGAGGACAGCGCCCCACTGTCATAGTGGGCTTGAGATCACACTCATGAAATAGGAAAATCATCGAAGGCAGAGTGCCAGGCTGTGTGGCACCGGCGTCCCACGCATGGTTGGTTTCCTATGTGGTCGCTGCTTGGACAGATTCGAACTCAGCTGTGACGTTAGGTACGTCAGTGCCCTGCAGGGATTTCCACCTTTAGATTTCACTTCCACTTTATGCATTTTGATAATGCAAAGTAAAACTAACAAAGTCAAAAACGATGAATAATTACAGAATCAAAACGACTCACAGATGAACTTGGAGCTCAAATCTTTAGCTCCTAGATCAATGCAAATACTCTGTGGCACGCAGTTACATCACAGGAAGAATTTTTAATTTTCAGAGAGTCATAAAGCACAGCCCAAACAGATCCACCTGAATGCCCTTTGTTAAGTAAATTGGAGGGAAGAGAAGCCTCAGAACTCCTGCTGCTTTCAGAATGAGTCTGGTATCTGGTAACCTTTCCTGCAATTATCCTACAGAGAAGGCAAAATAGGCTTTGCTCCAAGAACTAAAGTTGATCTTGTAATAAGGTCGACCTTGCTGCTTCCCTGCTGAGGTCACTGGAACCACACTGAATGTGTGTGTTTGGGGGGCTGCGTGGGACCACCCTGGGGCAGGGAGGAGGCCCCACCTCTATTACAGAGCCTTCTGCAAACCTAACCTAACCACCACACAGCCTTCTGCAAACCAAGCTAACCTCCACCACACAGCCCTCTGCAAACCTAACCTAAGCACCACACAGCCTTCTGCAAACGAAGCTAACTTCCTGCAAATGTTCCACCCCTCATCTTAACCCTAACCTAACCTCCACCACACTCACAGAGCCTCCTGCAAACCTAACCTAACCTCCACTGCACAGCCTCCTGCAAACGCTCCAAACCTAACCTCTACTGCACAGTCTTCTGCAAATGCCCCGCCCCTCAGCTTAAACCTCAGGTTGCATTTTGTGATCTATTGGGTTACAATAAAGAGAAATTACCGACTATTATATTGGGATGACTTTTCTGAAACAGAATGCCGGTTATACTCATTCCGTGTGAACTGCGCTTCATGTACTGTGTAAAGCATTCTCTGCGTGTCTGAGACACACATGTGACCGCCTAGTGTGCAGCAGACTGGATTCCATGCATTGAACCTGACCTTCCTTACAGGCTGCGTCTGTGTGTGAGAAGACATGAGAAAAGCATGTTCCTGAGCTTCAGGGGTCACAAAGCCGCATTGATTAAGCTCCTACTTGGCGGACACCCAGTGGATGTGGAAAGACTTCCCTGACTAGTGAGACTAGAGCGCCTTCTATAAGAAGAAGTGAGGTTTGGGTAGAAAAAGCACCACTGTGGCCTTCTCCCTGGTGAAATGACCTCACTAAATGCTGAGAAAAACCACATCTTGGTGAAGGGAACAATCTGCCACTGCCCTCCGTGGGCAGACATGTCCGCAGAAACACAATCCTGATCCCGGATCTGGGTGTCTGCAGACGCGTCTCTGTGTCCAGCCCTCGATGGTGGGTGCCCACCCTTGTCAGGCAGAAAGCCTAGGAGACACGAGCGTGCAGGGCTCTGCATCCGGTGCTGCCCAACCTGCAGCCACAGTCCAGGCACGGCGCCTCCAGGAGGGCCGGCCCGCCAGCTGTTGCCCACTGCCCACAGCTCCCCACATGCAGACACCTCCCCAGGCACAGAGAGCTCCCTAAAGATAATCCCCACCCCACGAGCAGACACCTCCCCAGGAACGGAGAGCGCGTGGTAATTACTCTCACGAAAGAAGTCTCAGTGCTCCGGAAGAAACAATAGAAAGAACGTAAGATTTGTTCTTAAAGGACAGCTAAACTGTGAATGAAACTGCCTACGCTGCCACGCAGCTGAGCACACAATCCCGAAACCCTTTGCTGATATGTTTAATAACATACTCAAGAGTATCCCATACGGATCTTTAAACTGAACTTGTATGATTTCACAAGGGAGAATAAAACACAGCTTATGGAATTCTGGCATTGAAATGAATTTTGATTTGGTTGTATCTAACTCCATGTTCGCATGGGAAAATATCCTGCCTCTATTGCAGTACAATAAATAAGAATTTCATGATAAAATATTGGAAATATATCACAACTTTATCTCTCTCTGATCTTCCTCTAACCCACATGATCTATGTCCAACTTACTGAAAAGTGTTGTGATAACAGGCTTTGAATCACCAGCCAGGTCACTCCGGAAAGCGGCTTAAAGTCTCTGCACCTCCTTCACAAACTGCTCCTGGCATCTACCGGGCAGCAGCCAGGGATGCTCCTAAAATACTGCAATGCACAGGTCAGCGCCTACACGGAGGATTATGTAGCCTGTATGTCAGGAGAGCCGAGGCTGAGAAGCCCTGCTGTGGAGGGGACCCACTGATATCCGCCTTCCCCACACCAGGAGTGGGAGGATCAAGGGCGGGATGGTGTCAGCTTGGTTTGCCTGCAGAGCTGGCCCTCAGTAAGTGTTGGCAGCACATTAACCGGTGTCCTAGTGTTGGCAGCATGGTGACCGGTATCCTGATGTTGTTGCCACAGTGACCAGCGTCCTAGTATTGGCGCCATGGTGACCAGCATCCTAGTGTTGGCTCCATGGTGACCAGCGTCCTGGTGTTGGCGCTGTGGTGACCAGCATCCTGGTAGTGGCGCCGTGGTGATCAGCGTCCTATTATTGGCGTTGTGGTGACCAGCGTCCTGGTGTTGGCGTCGTGGTGACCAGCGTCCTTGTGTTGGTGCTGTGGTGACCAGCGTCCTAGTGGGCTCCATGGTTACCAGCGTCCCAGCCAGTTCCACTGCCTAGACTTTCTCCCTGGAAAACCCATCTACAGCATGAAAGCCTGTTCCTGTCACGAATCCTTAATATCCTGTGCTGCCTGCCTACTTAGTAGAGCACCGGTTTTCAGAGAGTAGCCCTGGGACCAGCAGCCTCAGTTTCCCCTGGAAACTCTTGGTTGTGCCATCCCCAGCCCTGCCCAAGAACCCCTGAATCAAAAGGTCTGGGCTAAGGTGGGCCCAGAATTCTGCTTCCGCAAGCCCTGCAGGTGGCTAAGGCTCGCCTCACTGAAGCCGAGCACCACTGGTGGGGAGAAAGCTCAAGCGTCAGGAAACCAGCTTCCTCTCTGCTACCCTCATTCTAAAGTGAAGGCATAAAGAAAAGTTACAGCATCAAACATCCTTGTGTAAATCCTCCGTTCTGATACTCGACACATAGTATCTCAATAGAACTCAGACAGATGAACAGAGACATGGCCCAGACCTAGGTGTACATGTGACACGGGTACCACACAGACCCTGTTCCTCCAGAGTCTTGCTCTCTGGGAGGGAAGGAAGGAGGATGGGAGGGAAGAGGATTTTAACAAATGCCAACTGCAATTAAGTGGCTTTTCCTAATTGGCAATTTATTTTTATTCATGATACAGTTTGAATAAAAATTGTAAAAAATGCCACCACTCTGAAGGTTTTAGGAAATCAGCAGCCGTGAGCCTGTCAGAGGGCTGCTATGACAGTTTCCAGCTGCAGAAATGATGGGTGACAGTGGCACATGCCTGGGAGGGAAGAGTAGGCCTGCAGGTGAGGCCCAGGTCCCAGAGTTACCCCCGGTCACCCACCCCATCACCTGGGCAGGCGCCTGCAGGTGAGAGTCCAGGTCCCAGAGCTACCCCCGGCCGCCCACCCTATCACCTGGCAGGTGCCTGCAAATGAGAGTCCAGGTCCCAGAGCTGCCCCTAGTCGCACACCCCATCACCTGGGCAGGTGCCTGAAGGTGACAGTCCAGGTCTCAGAGCTGCCCCCACCCACCCACCCCATCACCTGGGCAAGTGCCTGCAGGTGAGAGTCCAGGTCTCAGAGCTGCCCCCATCCACCCACCCTATCACCTGGCAGGTGCCAGAGTAGTGTGGGCAGCAGTCCCTGCACCTGCACAGACAGCAGGCTGCACCACTAAGTTGACCTGCAGCACTGAAATGCCAACTCTTTGTTCGCAAGACACTTTTCTGCTCTCCCTGGCTCCCTTTTCAGAGAAAAGTGGCATATTGAAAAGAACCTTGCTCTCTGCTGCATCGTGCAATGCAGGACTCTCTGGGGATCAGCTTCCTCATCCTGAAACGCAGAACAGTCAAGCCCCCTTCCCAGGTTAGTGGACAATTCCATGATACCCTTAGAATATAGGGGAAACGCACAAATATTCGCTTCCCCTCTTAAGCAGTGATGGCATATGAGCTAAATGCCCTGACCACACTTGCATTCTTCCAGCCCAGCCCTGAGATATCCTGTTAGCAATGATTTATGCACCTCAAATTTCAACATCCAGTTTCATTACCATCAAATTTAAGAAAACATAAAAGATCTTTAAATTCCTTCTTTTCCAATCAAGTCACGGGAAGTGAGAGGACAATAGAGTTCTGCAGAAGAGATTTCCAATTACAGAGGCCACAAACCACCACTGAATATTAATCCTGCAGTGACCGGGCAGTGGACGTGCTGGGCAGAGCACCAGCCTGAGTCGCCCTGCCTTCCTGTCCGTCTCCCACACCTTGAGTCCAGGAACCGCAGCTGACTTCTACCAAGCTGGCAACTGCTCTGAGCGTCTGCCCTGGCAAGAATGCCACCTGCATGGATACAGCACCAGACAGGTACAACGCAGGAAAGAAGTGAGTAACTACAGACAGAGCCCAGAGGGAAGGCTTACGGCTAAGGACAGCGTCAGTTTAGTCCACTCGATGCCTGTCTGAAGACTGCTGACCAGGTGCTGGCGCCGTTATCACGTACAGGATGGAGACAAAAGAAAGACGTGCTTTACTCCCTTTCCCAAGGAGCTTATACATGCACCTGGGGGGCAAAAAACCCACACAGGATGGTTTATAAAAGCAAAGACTGCATCAGCCCAGGCTGCTTCCAATGACAATTACTGCAATCCTATGACACGAATGTGTTAGAAGCAGCTGACACAGAAAACACTTACTTTCCATGGTGTGAAGCACTGTTCTAGGCACTTAATGTGCAAATTAACTTATTCGGTCCCTACAACAGTCCTGTATGGGCATTACTCATCTTATGCCCGTTTTAATGATGAGGAAACGGAGGAATGGAAGATGTCAGGCACTAGCCCATGGCCAAGCAGTGGTAACAGTCAGAGCCTGGGTGTTGAGGCTGGCTCCTGCTCACACCAGCAAAGCAGAGAAAGAGAAACCCAGAGTCGGGGGGCTCGTCTGCAGTGACCCCGGGGGCAGATGCGTGCAGGCGTCTTCTAACCCTTGTTGGGCGTGACTGTTTATATTTATTATTTATATATAAGTATAAAACCATTTAGATTATTATTTAGGTATAGATGGTTTAAAGTTAATGGAAGATAAAGGAGCATGGAATTCCCCAACCTCTTTTGTGTTCATTTTCCACCTCACTATTTTGAAAGCATGAGTGGTAAGACACACAGTGAGAAGTCCTGGAGGGTAGAAAGATGGCGAGAGATGGTGTGACCCCACCTGCCTGAAGAGGGCAAGGCTGGGATGAATCGCACCACCTGACCTGGCTGCTGACCTTCGGGGAACTGCTGAGATCACATTGGAGCCTGGCATCGCTTGACGTCTGACCTTTGGGAAACCACTGAGAACCCATCAGAGCCTGGCACGCTGGACATCTGACCTTCGGGGAATTGCCGAGAACGCATCAGAGCCTGGTGCCACTGGACGTACGCTGTCCACCTGCATCCCACGCCAGACACTGGGCATCACGTGCACAGAGCTCAGGTGACACCTGGCATGTGCGGAGGACTGGCGTTTGGCACAGGAATGGATCATCAGCTGTGGATGCTGTGTTACAGGAAGAGGCCATCGGACCCATCAGAGTCAATTTGACCTTTGTACTGGGAAAATATCAGGAAGAGATGAATCCAGGCTAAGTAAAAGTTTACCTCCATGCTGCAAAGATGCCTCGGATTTCAAACCAGCATGGGCTGCTGTGGCTGTATTTCTAGAGTCGCCAGAGAATGAATTATCAGATCACCAGCTAATGAGACAACTCTGTAGCATACCACGTGGTATGCCAAAAATAAAAATTAAAAAATTGATATATGGCACCAAAAGGACAAAAAGACTCATAAACATCTTAGTCATCTTGAAAAATTTGCCTTTATCCATTTTTAATTATTAATCCTCCCAAAATAGGCCCATGCGTGATAAACGGAGGTCAGGTTTGATGATATATTCTCTAAATAGTTACTGTGTAACTCTCCGTATTTCTACATTTCTCACAGAGTACAGCATAAGGGAGAGCTTTGCCCATAGCTCCCTGTGTAGCCACAAAACTTATACACACATGCACATACGTACATATGCACATGCACACAGATAATACACATGCACATATACACAGGCACACACACGCATACATACAACCAGCACTCACTGAAACAGTAACACAGCAGGCCGCTGTGATAGGTATACACATTAAAATGTGAACGCAGAGTCAATACTCGAAATAAAACCCAACAGTGCCCATCTGGGGACTGAGGAGGGAGGCGAATTCTGAGGACAGGGCCTGTGCTGGCTCCGTGCAAGGCACTAAAGATCATCCAGAACAACTCAGCTACTTTGGTTATCTGACTTCTCTGCCCCTTCTTCTCTCTCTTACCAGTTTATATATGATTTACGTCTAGACATAGGCTAAATAACTTGCTATTTGTGATAAAATCTTGATCCAAATACACCGTAAATTCATAACAGAGTGATTTTCTGAACTGCAGTGAAGAATGTACCACAATAGCAAATCATTTTTAATGAGACACGCATTAAACACTCTTTGTTACAAGGCTAATAAGTAGCACAGTTTCCAAGCATAGCAACCACAATTACCTTCCAAAATGCTTTTTCTTAACAATGTGCGAGCCATGCCTTTCCTGACGTTTTAGAATGGCAAGGGCAGCTCTGGAAGGGAGTGACAATGATCCTGTCATCCTCCACAGTGCCTTGAAGGGTGTGCCTGGACTTTCAGGATTCCAGCTGCTCCATAGGCACACGCTGGGATCAGGAGTTATGAATGACACCCAGAAGTGTGTGCTAAGTTTTGGGTGCTTGTTGATCTATGGATTTTCCCAGAGAGACAGGAACGAGTTTTCACCAGATTCTTAAAGGGTATGGGATAAAAAGGAGAATACAAAAGAATCATCTTTAGGTCATCAGTCCTAGAGAAACCTTTTGAGTTTCCGTGATCTGTGTTACATCACCTATGGAGTCTCCCACACAGTCACCAGGCAATGGTTGAAATCCTTGCATTTCAATTCAATAGTCATCTCCCCATTCCTAAGAGAAACTATTTCTCAAAACATGATCTGCAGTTCATAGATCACACTGGTACCTGGGGTGTGTGGTCACGTGTGTGTGGGCTGGAGGGCTGCCATGTAAACGTTAACAGCGTTATTTACTTAGCATTTCTCGCATCTCTCAGTAATTCAGACCCACAGACCTCCTTACTATGTTTTTCTTATTCTGAGCAAACATGCTGCAGGGACCCGAGACAGAATGCCCAGCCTCTGGGACGATACCTGCTCTCCATCCTTGTGGGCGCAGACTCCTCCTGCTGCTCCCCAGCTCACCTACTGTCCTGCCCCCTTCTTTGTCCAAACCTGCATCTGCACCAAGGGAATTCCACCACCGCTCCACACCACTAGGCCTCCTGCTCTGTTCCCATGCTCCGCACTCTGCTCTGCCTGGGGTGTCTCTGCCCCGTCCCTCCCCTCACACCTCTGCCTTGTCCCAGGTCAGCCCCTGTTCACCCCTAAAGCTTCAGCTTAGGACCGCTGACTCTAGGAAGGCCTCCCAGGCTGCCCCTCCTTCTCATGGGGAGCTGTGTCTGTTCTCACTGCTCTGAGGATGCAGTGGCTTGGTTCTCTCACAACGTGCCCTTGAAGAACTGCAATTCCCTGCCCCTGGGTGTGCAGCCCCTCCAGCCTGGGAATTCCATAAGTACAGGAGACATGTCTCATGCACCTGTATCGCCAGTCCTTGGCACTAGATGTGGTACAAATGGGTGATAAATGTTTATTTTATGAAGGAATAAACAAATGCATAAATACTGACAGTACAGAAAGAGGCACATTAGCATTCATTTTTAAAATGGGGGTGGGCGGAAGGAGAGAAACAAAGAAGAAAATAGGAAACTTTTCAACTTGTAAATACTCAATGACTCCCCAGCACCGAGTCTGGCTTTTGGGTGCACAGTGGCATGAGGCAGACCCACCCCTGCCCGGCTGTGTCTCAGGGGATGTCATCTCTGCGGTAGGAGCCAGGCTGGATGGGGCAGCAAGGGGAGGTTTCACCAGGATGATGGACAGCTGAGCAATTTCTCCATGAAGAGACGTGAAGCCATGGGCGTGTGGCTTCTGCCACCACCTGTTCTTCCTCCTGGGCAGTGAGAGAGGTGACGCTGTGCATTTACGTCTGAGCTCCGGCCCCCAAGGCCCCGGCATGCAGCACGGCACAGCTCTCGTCCCCCACACGCCTTCCCACAGGCTTCCCTCCTCGTGGGCCTCAGAGCTCCCAGGAAACTCAGTGGCACTGGCTGCAGTGGCTCTGTCTACTAGAACCTGAGATTGATTTTGCTTGGCTCGGCATGCTGTGATGCTTGGTTTTGGAGACAGGTCAACACCATTAATACCTAGAGGACATCCAGGTAGCAGCTGTAGTGTAGCAAGAACCATTTTATCCAGGTGAGCAAACTCCCTGAGCCATCCCCACATTCTGCAGGACCCGCCATCCCGGGCCCTGGGAGGGCAGCTGCTCAGTAACTGCACTTTCTTCTTAATAGGAGTGAGCCCTGCTGGCTCCAATGATCTCCTTTGGCCCCTTCCAGCTCCATGTCCTGAGAGGAAGCCCTGTCGGCCTCTTCCAGCTCCATGTTCCGAGAGGAAGCTCCGCCTGCCCCTTCCAGGTCCATGGTCAGAGAGGAAGCCCCGTCGGCCCCTTCCAGCTCCACGTTCTGAGAGGAAGCTCCGCCTGCCCCTTCCGGCTCCACATTCTGAGAGGAAGCTCCGTCGGCCCCTTCCAGCTCCATGGTCAGAGAGGAAGCCCCATCTGCCCCTTCCAGCTCCACGTTCTGAGAGGAGAGCCCGTGGAAAGGCAGGCATCCAGGTGTCTGCCCACTCCCCTGTGCCTGTTTCCCAGCATCTGGGGACCCCGGGCACCTGCAGCCTCGGTGCAGAGACCCCCCGCTCAGCACCTGAGCTGCACATCCCCAGAATCAAGGCTGTGGGACAGTGAGGGGTCCCTAAGGAGTGTCTGCCGGACACAGGTATGGACCAGGTGGAAGTGACCACACAGGTCCTAACACACCCCTCAACCTCCCCGAACTGCAGACGGCTTTGCCCTGACTGTAGGCCCCTGACCTCCCACTTCATAGAGCATCTACTTCAGAAAAATGTGTCCTTGCAGGATTTTGTTCTGGTCATCTCAGATGTAAATCTTCTGCCGGGCTCTAGCCAGCTGTACCTGTCTCTGAGGGCCCAGGAGCCGTCCCTCTGAACACAGACCATGGCGGGAGCAGGTAGGGCCCTGTGCCCAGTCTCTGGGGAGGGTGGGAGCCTCAATCCTACTCCAAGTTGTAAAACTACCTCCTGCCATGAAGATAAGAGAGTTTGGTTTTGCTCTGGAAAGGCCGATCTGCAAACACAAATGCAAACAGCTCGGAGCCTCCTCCGGCTCTGAGAAGCCCCCCGTCCTTCGTTCAAGGGGAGCTCAGCACTGGCTGAGTTCAGGGCCATCTCTCCGGCTGCGAGTCTTCAGCAGAGTCCTCTGTGCTGATCGAGCTTTGCCCAGAGCAATTTTTACTTTGACACAATGCATTTGTGTAACTGACAGGACCACCGCAGAGTTGGCAGGCTGGTCGCAGCTGCCAAGGTGAGGGAATGAAGTTGAGAAACGCTGCCTGCCTGGCCCCAGTCCTGGGGGGGAATGTGTGTGCTTCGCCCTCGTGCCCTTCCCATGACTGGTGCCCGCCTCTCACAGCTGCACCCTTTCACCAGAATCTGGGGTTCCTGAAGGTTGGGGTGGAGGAGGCCCCAAGGCCTGGGAGGCCACTGCACCCAATGGCAGGACACACCCTCATCCCACGCACCACAGCCCTTGGAGTTCAGGAGAATGATCCCATTCTGAGTCTGAGTTCTCTCCCCCAGCTCTGTTCCCACCCAGATCACAGGGCATCCCTCCCCTGGGGGCAGGTGGCTTCAAAGTCACCTGAAGCAAAACCCTAGCTGGGATCCAGCCCCGGGCACTGCCTGCCCCTCCCCTCTGTGCAGGCCTCCTGGATGCAACATGCCATCCGATGGGAGGAAGCAGGGGAGACACAGGCTCAGGAGGGAAGGTGAGTGGGGCCGAGAGCTGTGTGATCCCAGAGACGGGGTCTGCACCTGGAGGGGGCAGGGGTGAGGAACAGTCCCACAGTGTTCCGTGAGGATCCAGTGAGGGATGTCACCTGGGTGCATTTGACAAAGGGTGAGGGGTCAGGGGAGGCACCTTGACTCCTATCCTGCCCACAGCCAAGAGCCTGGCCATCTCTGTCAGGGAGGACCCCTAGCCGGCACAACTTCATGGGCAGCAGGCGGTCAGAAGGGGCCTCCCAGAGACCTGCAGGCCAAGAGCCAGGCCTGGCCACAGGCAGCCGGGCTCTGTCACCCCTGCAGCCTCTGAGGCCTGGCTGAGCGCCCCTGGTTGCCACGCAGCCGTTACAGAGCAGCTGCTGGAGCTGCGGCTTCTCTTTCCTTCTCCGACGTACTGACCACTGTCCCCACCCAGCAGCACAGTTAAGAGGGCCAGAAATCAGAGGAGATTTGCAGGTCCCGATCGTGACATGGGCAGCCGGGCGTCCTCCTGATGGGGCTGTGAGAAGACAGCCGGTTCTGAGTTCCCATGGAAATGCTGAGGATCCCACAGCCCCTGCAGAGAAATGTGCCCCAAGCTCCTGCCAGAATGGCTTTCTGTGGACAAGGCCAGGGCTGGACAGTGGAGGAAAGCATGTGGTGGACAGAGCGCTCGTGTGCGCCTTTGTGTCCTCCTGACCTGCGGCGTGGAGCCGGGAGAGGCGGCAGCGGGCATGCAGCGGGCATAGGGGAGCTTTTGGGATGCTGCCTGTGCTGTCTGTACCTTTATGTGAATCTTTTCTTCTTTCCCAGCAAGGAAGGTGGCCCTGCAGCCTGGCAGCCAGCTCCACCTGCAGATGGGTTTTGTGTGGCCCACGTGGTATTTTCTTTTTATGAATTACTTGCCAACTTCTAAAAATGAGATTTCAGACAGAAACCAGATTTTTGGCTTATCTTTAAAGCTTAGAGGATCTGGTGCTGCAGGCCTGTGTCCGGCGGTCCCGGCCGTGGGGCTGAGCTGTGGCTACCTTCCTGCCTGCCCTAGGCCGTCAGACCCCCTGAGGCTGCCACCCCTAAATGAGGAACGCCAACATGACAGACAGACAGATGGAAAAGATGAGAAGAGAAGGGAAAAGGCAAGAGACACCAGCCATTGACTTTGAAATGTGCAACAAAATTAACCAGGAGAAGCCCAGAAATCCAGGTGGTTGTGCCTCTTCACCTGAAATGCATAGTATGAAAGAAGCAAAGCAATGGGCGCTGTCACTCGAAACTAAGGCCTTAGCTCTCAAATTAAAAACCGAATGGGCAGAAAATAGATTGAGGTTATTCTGGGGCTCAGCACCGCCTGCCACTGCAAAATGCTTTCAGAGAAAGCAACGACAGCACTTGCATTAAGGAGAGAGACGGCCCCGCGTCAGAGCTTTCTGTGGCGACTGTGGGCGTGAGAGATGGGGGTAGCCACGGTTCGTGTGGAAGCCGCAGCTCACGGGGATCACACAGCGAAGGGGGGACATGAGGACACGGATGGGGTGTCCTCGTCTGAGGCTGCACACGCATCATGTGTCCTTACCCGTCCTCACAAGGATGCAGTGACAGCAGGGCTGCTGTCTGTGTGGACACGGGAAGATGAAGCTCAGGAAGCGGCCGCCTGCTTGAGGTCCTGAGCTGTGAGTGGCAGGACCTGGGTCCTAACCCAGGTCACGTCCCTAAGACCCAGGATTCAAGCTGTTTACCTGCCTGGCCCTGTGCATTTACGTCCGAGCTCTGGCCCTGGCATGCAACGTGGTGAAGCTCTTGTCCCCCACAAGCCTTCCCACAGGCTCCCCGTCCTCGTGGGCCTCAAGACGCAGTGCACGTGCTTTCTCTTAGAACTTTACTCAGGGAGCTGGATTCGGGGAGGATCTTCTCTTCCACCAGATTCTTTGTACAAGTTGCCGACTAACTCTCAGCCTGCTTCCGTGTGAGGTCGTGCATGACGCGCTTGACATCAATTTATTAAAAGGAGAAAGTTAATTATCAGACCCAGGTGGACTTCCAGGCTCTGTTTAAACTACGCAGTGAGTTAAGAATATACCAAGCTCAGTAACATATTTAACATCATTTACCTAAAACAATTATGACCAAGAAGAAGCTGAAGAAGTGTTTACACAATTCTCCACACCAGACAGCTACCTACAGAGCCGTGTGTTACATTAATTCTGAAGATGACAAGGGGAAAAAACCTACAGAGATAAGAGTAATTTTTAAAGGCAACACACAGATTTCCATTTTTTTATTTTTATTTTTATAAAGCACTAAGAAAGATAAACCTGGGCTGGGCACGGTGGCTCACATCTGTAATCCCAGCATTTTGGGAGGCCGAGGCAGGTGGATCACCTGAGGTCAGGGGTTCACAACCATCCTGACCAACATGGTGAAACCCCATCTCTAATAAATAACACAAAAATCAGCCATGCGTTGTGGTGGGTGCCTGTAATCCCAGCTACTCAGGAGGCCGATGCAGGAAAGTCGCTTGAACCCGGGAGGCGGAGGTTGCAGTGACCCGGGATTGTACCACTGCACTCCAGCCTGCGCAACAGAGCAACACAGAAAGAAAAAGAGATAAATCCATGTCCTATAAGCAGAATCTGAACTAGAGACTCTGGATGGATAAAAGTCTACTCCAAAGCTGTGTGTTGGGGAGAACTGGATCCATGACATGTTGACTGGAAGAGCAGGGTCTCCGCTGTCCTTGGGGAGTCACGCTGTGCAGGAACCATGGTCGGGGCTACACATCTGCAGTTGGTGGTTCAACCCCTGCAGACACCGCTTCGAATCCTGCGTGGTGAAACCCCAGGCGTGGCCACCGAGGACCATCTCAGCTTGTCTGCACCACCTCCGTGAAAGGCCTGGATCTGGCCCCAGGGCACAGGCCACACAAAGCTTAAAAGAAAAGGATCATAAAAAAGTTTCCTTTCCCTTCCTAGGATGAAATTTTAAGCCTGGCTATTTTTTTTGTAATCACCCACTTCCCTTTTAGACACTTGGCACTGTGCTCCTCTAACACACGTGAGCGATGGGAGGCGTGCAAACATGTTCATGTGTCTGGTGGGACCAGAGAGTTCCTGGGTCTCTGTCTGGACCTCGCCCTTGAGCGGCGGACGGCCCACGCCCCACGCCCCACACCCCACCTCAGGGCTCTGCTTCCTTGTGCCTCTGCACAACTGTGTCAGGCTAAACAAGAGTCAGGCCATCGTGATCAAAACCGAGTTTGGAAGCTACCGGAAGAACAAGGCTGCAGATCTCCACACTGGGGGCGGTGCGGTGTATATTTCTCGGCCTCTGAGAGGTGCAGTTGCCTTCAGGGTGCCGGAGGTTTGCTCACACACCTGGCTGAAGCGGATTCCCTGCGTGCTTTTCAGGGTGCTAGAATCGGCCTGCCAGCCCAGCTCACCCGGACGGGGTAGCCGCGGTGCCGTGCTGCCTCTCCAGCGGTAACAGTCAACCCTGAGAAACGTCCACAGGCAGTGGGGCAGGGTGGGTCCCTCCAATGCTCTTCCTGGAGTGGGCAACACACTCTGGCCACCTGGAGGGTGCCCATGCCCTCTGTTCCAACACAGGCTCAGACAGACGCAGAGAGAAGCCTGTGGCTGCACACGGGGCTTGTGGGCGACCTGTGGGAAGCACTGAAGCGAAGCCCGTCCGGGAAGCAGCAGGAGTCGCTGAATCTCGCATGTGTCTGCACAAAGGTCACATCACAAAGGCAAACCCTGCGATCCGCTCTCCTCCGGACGCTACACGGGGGGCTTTGGTGGATTTCCTCGGTATACTCGGATGGAGACGTGAAGAGTGGCTTGTGATGGCCCTGTTGTCCTTTGGATTCTTTAATGAAACCCAGCAAAGCTGATGTGCGCTGGTGGCCCACACGCCGAGTCTGCAGCACGGAGGACCCGTGGGACGTGTCCACAAACTCAGGACGGTCCAAGTGTTCAAGTCACTCTCCAGGCACATTAGCAACATTCAAAGAGATTTTCCTTAAATTTAGGGACAGAAAAGCACTTTATCTTCATCTAGCAAGGCTTATAGATGGACAGAAACCCTAAGGAGAAGTGCATGAAGCCCATTTAGTTTCTAAATCATAGGAAGGGAATACACAGGTCCTCCCTCCAACATCCACAATCCCATGCTATGCAGGGGACACGCGGGTTTTATACGCACTCTGAGGCCAGCACCCGCTGTGCGGGCTTTATAAGCACTCTGGGGCCAGCATCTGCCATGGGGGGCTGTCTGCTAGTGCCACTGCATCACCCCAGGGATGGGGGTGACGGCACCCGAGGGGTAGCTGCCAAGGCGTCGGCCTCTGCACCAGAGACTCTGGAGCACACACTCCCACTGAGTGGCCGGGCCTCAGCCCAAATCCCACCGGGCCGTCAGGTGGTCTCCTTGGGCCAGCTTCCCCTTCACCAGGAGGCTAGGCCACTGGCAGCTCTGCGTCACCCGTGTCCCCACGCCCACATTCCTGGGCTGAACCTGTCGCCACTTCCTGTTTTAAAAAAGGAAACTCCTCCTCTGAAGCCCAGGGCAGCGTGGGCTCAATCTCCCTTCTCCTAAGCTGTGCCTAGGCACCCTGCCTCTCTTTAGGTGAAGGCATCTAACCAGGGTGCGTGGAGCACCTGACGACAGGGTCTTCCCAGGAGGGAGGGCAGCGAGCAGAAGGGCGGATTTTCTTGCTGTGTGTCCCCCAGTGTGTCCTCCAGGGTCCCCTGGGCCCTCCTCTCTGTGGTGGAGGGATAAATGGCCTTGAGGGGTGGTTCTCCAAGTGCAGTCTCCGGACTGGTGACCTCAGCATCCCCTGGGAATTTGCTAGAAATGCAGAATCTTGGGCCTCACCCAGACCTGTTGAGTCTGAAGCTCTGGGGGCGGGGCCTGCAATCTGTGTTTCAGCAGCTTCTGACGCGCAGGGAAGTTTTAGAGCCACGGCCTGGAGGTTCTGCTGCTGACCTGCAGGACTCTTTCCCTCTGTGGCTTGGGGGAATTCCCCAGTCTCTGCTTGGACCTCACCCTCATGTGGCAGAAGACCCACACCCTGCCTGTTTCCTCAGGCTTCTAAGGACAGATGTGGCCTGATTAGGCAGTTCTGTTCCAAGCCGCCCAGTGCAGCCTCACCCAAGTCAAAGAATAGGCCAGGTTTGGCCCTGGCTCCACACCACGGCTCAGATCACACTGTGGGGATAACAAGTCTTCCCTAAAGACACGCTGCCCATCAGAAGCCTTAGTCACATGGCCGGCCTTCAACACCAAAACCAAAGAGCTGGCCAAATGCTACTTTCACTTCATGTCTGTCTTTCTTTATTGCAATAAGTTTATTGAATATATTTGAGGTCTGCAGGATGATGCTATGGGATGCAGAGAGTGAAACGGTGGCGATGGTGAAGCTAACGAGCACACCCCTCACTTCACGTGGTCACCTCGGTGAGCGTGGAAATGCAGCTAAAATCCACCTATGTCACAGAAGCCCCTGAGCTATACAATTTCAACCCCAGGCCTGGGTCCCACATCGGATCTGCTGAGTTGTCCATCCTACCTTTCCCCTGTCATCTATGATTGCACCTGACACATCTGCAACAAAAGCTGCTGACTGGAAATGAAGACATTAAGAAAATACATCAGTAAAATCGTTTCGGTTCTCACCTAATTCCATTCGCCAAACCTTCCATGGCACCTCTTCGTTAGTCCACATCCTTTTGAATAACTTTTCACCTGCAAAGCTACTTCGGAAAAGGATGCACCTGGGTTTTCTCTTTGATTTTTACAATCTCTGCTTCTACCCGCACTTCCTCCAGGGAGGGGCTGTGTTCTGATGCTGCCTGTGCCCCCACTCCCGGAGCACCTGCCGGCCGTTCCCCTCCTTCCTCCACGTGGTTGGTCAAGGGGTCCTGAGACAGTTCTCTAAGCTGACTGGGTCTGCCCTAAAAGTCACAACAAAGGAGCCAGAACACCCAGGTGCTCACGTGTGGGGAGCCAGCATCCATGTCACGTGCCTACAGATGTGCGGGGCAGGCGCTGCCACCCATTGGGCCAGGTCCCACACCATGCTCCTGAGGCCCACAGCCCTGAGCCCCAGAGTACGTCTGAAGAGCACTGCGTGGGAGCACACGGCTGCTCGGAAGCACAGCGGAGCACGGCACTCGCGGGAGGCTTCTGCTGTGGTGCTGGGTGTTGCAGCGGGGCTGACATCTCACGTTATGAGAGTTAAAATCTGTCAGAGGCACCAGGGTTTTTTTGGTTTTTTTTTGCTTTTTAAACAACTTTTATTTTGAAAATGTGTAAGAGTGTATAAAGTGTGCTCTCCGGGGACATGTGAGAATATTTTCTGCACTAAAATGCCAGGGCACCTGTGAGGTGGGAAATATTTGCTGTCTCACTACTGTAGATGGTATTAATATCATTACTCACCAGCAGCAGGAATAGCACTCACTGTGCATAAGAGGACTCCTGATACTTGCAGTGACTGTTTTAATAATAATAAGCTACAAAAAAAAAAGTTTGCCACCAACGGATGCATCAGGAAGGGGTTGTGTCTGGGTTGTGTCTGGTTTAGGTGAACGGGGGTGTCACTGTGATGGGTCTGACCGTCCACTAGTCAGGCTGTGGCATCAGCCAGAGAAGCGCTGCCCTGATGGACCCCCTTCCCCCAGGACTGGCATATTCCGCAGTCCAGAGAACTGAGAGTGTCTGCAGCAAGACCACCTGAGCCCACCCTTGAGACTGAGACCCCTGGCGCCCGCCTCCTAGGCCACAGGCAGCGTCCAGCACATTTCTCCTGCAGTAGAGAAATGTATGTTTATTTGGGTCGCTCATCTGCTTTAATGTCGTGGGATCAAACCCTGCAAACAGAAGAGACGTTAAAAGGGAGGACGATTTCCCCCGCTGGGTCCTGAGCTGGGAGCCCTGCCCAGCTGTGTCTTCCCAGCTGTGAGCACAGCCTAAGCCCTTGTGGCTACTCACGGTTCTGCAGAATGAACATGTGCTGTAGACACCAGCACCACAGTCACAAGCGCACTATAGACATGAGCCCCGTAGACATAGACACACAGCCTGAAAACGAGGTGTTTCCTCACTGTGCGCCTCAGCTGTTATTCTTACTATAGTGTTACACTGAGGCAAACCACCCTTTGCTTATACTCGTGTCCGTCACTCACTGTCACGGAGTCACCAGATCCCACTATCCGTCTCCCTCGTACTTTGCCATCCCTGCACAACTCGCCACATTCCACAGCGGGGGGCCACAGGATGCCTCTTGCGGTGTGGACCCCAAGGGAGGAGTGCTGCCTGGCATCCCATCCCAGGCCGCCGGCACAGACAGAACCAGGACCCAGAGTCTGGAGCCATGGAGATGCCCACTCCATTTCTCCTGAAAGTGCTTGTGGTTTCACAGGGGCTTTATTTTTCTGGTTGGTATCCTGAACTTAATGAGCTTTCAAAACCTGGAAAATGAGGATTTGTTTTACTGCCTGTAAACATTCAAATTGTAAAGGTGAGTGGATCAATACATCAGCATCCCCTACAGAACCAGAGAAAAGCTGACAGTGGGTGACCTTTCAGTACAATGCCTCCCCACGTCCCATCTGCCAGAGCAGAGCAAAAGCTTTCAAACAGAGCCTCTCTGAGGTCCAACGACGGGGCGAGAGCCATGGAGGGATTGTGAGGTCCACATGAACCATCCGTCAACTCCCAGTGGAGCCCACCTTGTTCAGACACCCATGCTGGTTGGCACAGAATGAGGGCTTCCCCATAGTGACTGGCAGTGCCATGGCCCTGGCCATCCAGGGCAGGGAGATGGGGAAATACACCTCACCCCCCAAATAAGGAGCCCTGGGTGAGGGCCACCTGTGTTCCTGTGCGGGTATTTTGCTTAATTTGAACAGGTGATTATAATGCAGACAGTGACCCTAGGGTGGAGGTGAAGGGGAGGTGTTGTGAAGAGGTGAAGGAGGAGTCAGGGAGCCACAGGGCTGTGGGCACTTGACTGCAGGGACAGGGTCAGTCTTGTTCAGAGCTCTGTGGCTACTAGCCAATCAAGCACTTATTTTATTTTTTTCATTAAAAAACACTAATACTTGCGTAGATAAAATAACAAAAAGATGCTCCTACAATCTCACTGTCCAGAGACAACCCCTGTTAGGGCCTGTTAGCATATAGGTGCTCTCTGCCTGTGCCACGCACACTGGCACACAGGTCTCACCCCTGTCACAGCGCTTTCTGCTCTGCGTTACCTCTTAACAAATACAATGCACATTTCCGCAGCTTTCCACCTTCATCCACAACATCATCTCAACGGCCCCATAAGTTTTTCATTCCATAAGTTTTTTTTTTGGTTGTTGTTTTTGTTTTTTTTTTGGCAGCATCTTGCTCTGTTGCTCAGGCTGGAGTGCAGTGGCTTAATATCAGCTCACTCCAACTGAGTTCAGGTGATTCTGGTGCCTCCACCTCCTAAGTAGCTGGGACTACAGGCGTGTGCCACCACACCCGGCTAATTTTTATTTTAGTAGGGATGGGGTTTTCTCACGATGTCCAGGCTGGTCTCGAACTTCTGGCCTCAAGCGATCCACCCACCTTGGCCTCCCAAAGTGCTAGGATTACTGGTGTGAGCCACCGCACCCCACCTCCGTAAGTATCTTCTTTTTATAAATTACGTCGCAATGTTCAACAGATTGTTTTTCATGATTCATGCTGACAAAATATCCTTTAAGGTAAATTTCTAGAATCACAATTTTTGGGTCAAATAAATGAATATTTTTAAGACTTCTGATACAAAATTGCCCCCATGAAGCTGGCATCTATTCTTCCTTCCATAAACGGCGATGATCATGGCCATTCCATGTAACCAGAAGCAGCACTAAGGTTTTTAACTTTTAAAAAATGTCCACTTACTTCATTGCTAGTGATGTTGGAATATCTTCCTGGGCGAATTAACAATTTTCATTGTGAAAAATAACTGCCTTTTTTTCCCCTTTGTTGATTTTTTTTCCCTCTAGGGATATTAACTTGCATTTTTCATATTAATTTGATATTTTTCTATACTAAAAATTTCGTGTCAATATGTTGCAAATATTTTTCCTGTCGTGTTCTGCCTTTTAATTTTGTTTATGATGTTTTTTGACCTATGGAAATTTGAATCTTAGGTTGACTAAATTATTTTTCTTACTGTTCCTAATTCAATTTCATGCTTCTAAAGGCTTGCTAATCCAAGATTTGCCTCTATTTTTATCATAGTACAAATATTCCTCACCTTATGGTGGGGTTATGTCCCGACAAACCCATAATAAACTGAAAACATCGTAAGTCAAAAATGCATTTAATACAGCTAACCTCCCAAACGTTATAGCTTAGCCTGGCCAACCTCAAACATGCTCGGAACACTTGAGCCTATCATGCAGCAAAATCATCCAGCACAATGTGTGTTTCACCATAAAGTGAACATCATATATAATTCATTGACTATGACACTGAAAGCAAAAATCAGAAGGGTTGTACGGGACTGGAAGTGCAGGTTCTGATGAGCGTGCGTTATTTCTGCAGCATCGTAAAGTAAAGGAATCTCATGGAACTGCTGTGAGCCGAGGGACATCTGTCCCTTTGTTCACAGGTGTCTAGAGAGAGCCTCCCGTGCACACGCAGCCGTGCACTCCGTGCTGAGCACGGCAGGAAGCGGATGTGGGACGTCCTTGCCTGATTCTGAAAATCAACCACACAAGTGGTCTGGGAAGCAAACGGACACATTTAGGGGTTGACAAACTCCATCTCGATCATCGGCCTCAGGTGGACCTTTGTAGCTTCTTGCTGCTCATGAAGTCCTATAAAGAGGGAACGTGGACAAGGCCAGCTGGGCCTCAGGCAGGGTTCAAGTCTTGACCCAAAGTTTATTCAGAGAAATGGGCCAACTGAAGCTTGCTTGTTCCAGGCATTGACATACTTAGTAATTATTACAAATTACGATGAATTAAAATGATACCATAATAAACACTCTACGGATATTAATGTAATGGTGGCACTTAAAGCATCCATCTGGGGTGGGAAAGGTTTTTAGGAGGTGATAAGAGCTGAGGCCCAGCGGTAACCTCAGGAAAGGAAGGGAAGGGCAAGGACCTGGAGGAGTTGCTGGGGAGAGGAGGAGATGGCCCGGTGAGGGAAGAGGAGGCGGCCCGGTGAGGGAGGAGGAGGCAGCCCGGTGAGGGAGGAGGAGACTGCCCAGTGAGGAAGCCAACACTTCTAGGCTCCTAGGCTGGAAATGGTTTTTGCCAGGCATGATAGAAACCCTGAATGTTGTGGTGTTAACTGACTATTTGCACTTCTCTTGGCTAATTTTGTGTTCATTTCCTTACCCACGGTTCTGTTGGAGGATGTATGGCATGGAGAAGGCAGTGGATACTGGAAAACACAGAAGCTCTGAAGGAAGAGGAGTACCCGAAACACTGACCACATCCACGCACGTGGGAGACATTCCAAAAGCCAGGACGAGAGAGAGAGGGGAGGAAAGGGAAGAGGGAAATGGCTCTTCTCCTTCTTTCCTACTCAACCCCTGTTTCATGTGTGAGAGAACAGCCATTTATTGGGTACCAGCAAAGGGCCACCGAAGAGCTGGCATTTCTGATAAGAACCTAAATTGAGGCCTGTGACCAACTGGGGCTGAGCTGGGACAGACCAGGGATTTGTTAAACTGTGGCAGTGAGGACCATGTCAGGCACTCCTCCATGATGAGACATCGCAGCCTGAGAAGCAGCCAGCAGGATGGACAGGGCTCTGCACAGCGGCCGCCGGGATGGACGGGGCTCTGCCCAGTGGCCACCAGGGTGGACAGGGCTCTGCACAGCGGCCACCGGGGTGGACAGGGCTCTGCCCAGCGGCCACCGGGATGGATGGGCCTCTGCCCAGCGGCCGCCGGGATGGACGGGGCTCTGCCCAGCAGCTGCCGGGGTGGACGGGGCTCTGCCCAGTGGCTTCCTCTGCAATCAGGGCCCGCATGGTCTTTCCACTCCACAATAGCACGAAACAGCCAGGAGGTTTTTATTTCTCTCTGCATTTTAATAACCAGCTGATTTTACAAATATGAATAAATTATTGGCACCTTACAAAGGAAACAGTTTCAATATTAAAGCCATCATTTTGTTTCCTTTTATATTAATTATAAGGTCATAAGAGTTTGTTGTGGTTGCTAAAGAAATAGAACCTCTACAAAGTGCAGCATATTTGTAAGAATCTGCCTAGAGATACAGGCAAATGTGTTTGTTTTGAATATTAAAGATACATAGTCTACACAATTTAACTGAGGTACAGAAGTTATTATATAGTGAGAGAGATCCAAGATGGCTGACTACTAGCAGCTCAGGATTGTAGCTCCCAGAGAAAGCGCACAGAACGAGAGGACGCCACACTTATAGATTAATTTTTCTTGCCTATGGACCAGGAGATTCCCAGCGGAGGAGCCCCATGGGTCACCAGTGTGACTCTTGTGGCTGGTGTGGCAGTTTTGCCGGCGCCTGGCGTGATGGTTCTTGGTGCAGAGGAAAGGGGACTGACTCCCCTTTTGGTCGATGTTTGGAGCTTTGGGAAGGCAGAGTCACCTATTTACCTGATTGAAAAAGGGATTCAAGAGGGAAGCCAGACGGGAGATTCCTGGACAGAAAAGCACCATGAATCTTAATGCCGCTGTTTTCGTCGGCACAGTGGGTTGCTCAGATTTCAGTGCTGGGAATCAACAAGTTGGACGTCCACTCAGAGACCTAATTTGAAAGTTGGTAATGACAAACGACAGGTGGATAAACTTACAATGATGGGCAGAAACCAGCGTAAAAAGGCTGAGAATACTCAAAATCAGAGTGCCTCTCCTTCTACAGGGGATCGTAGTTCCTCATCAACAAGGGAACAAGGCCTGATGGAGAACGAGTGCGATCCATTAACAGAATTAGGCTTCAGAAGGTGGATAATAAACTTTTCTGAGCTAAAAGAACATGTTCTAGCCCAATGTAAAGAAACTAAGAACCTTGAAAAAAGGTTTGATGAAATGCTCATGAGAATAGACAATTTAGAGAGGAATATAAGTGAATTAATGGAACTGAAGAATACAAGAACTTCGCGAAGTATGCACAGGTTTTAACAGTCGAATTGATCACGCAGAAGAAAGGATATCAGAGGTCGAAGACCAACTTAATGAAATGAAACGAGAAGACAAGATTTGAGAAGAAAGAGTAAAAAGGAATGAGCAAAGTCTCCAAGAAATATGGGACTATGTGAAAAGACCTAATTTA
>CAUYLG010005849.1:0-41790 GCA_963573385.1 Cacajao melanocephalus | reverse complement strand
AGCAGGCGGAGAGAGGGACAAAGGGAGAGCTGCGCCCAGCGGCTGGGGCTGGGCGATTTTATAGGGATGGGGAGGCCTGCAGTTGAGATGGCAGTGAGTGGTTGGTGAATGATCAGGATGGGTGGAGAGGGGAGCTGTGTCGCATGGGGACTGGTTCAGCTTTGGCGGGCTGGAGCTGTGTTGCATGGGGATTGGCTCAGCTTTGGCGAGCTAAGGCTGGGCCATGATTGGTTGCTCGGTGTTACCAGGCAGACTGAGGTCTGTAGGCGGTCTCCCGGATGTGGAGATCAAGGGGGAAGGGAGAGGTAGAGGTTTTTCTACCAAACATTACCTCAAAGAACAGACAATCTCACATATATTCATAGTTACATTCTATAAATTGTTTAACAAAGAAATGCTATTCTCACACATTTTTTTTCAGAAAGCAAAGGTCAACATTACCCTAATAACAAAAGTCAAAAAAGAAACTTTAAGGAAATAAAACTGGGAAATAATATCTTCATAAAGATAGATACAAACTTCTTAACAAAATATTAGCAAATTTGTTACCAGTAGAAGATGTCCAGGTTCTTGGGGTCTTAAACAAGGAATTGAACAAAATGCACAAACAAAGAAAGGAAAGCAAAAGCAGGTATTTATTGAGAATGAAAGTATACTCCACAGTGTGGGAGCAGCCTGTGTATAGGGGATCAAGAGCCCCATTTACAGAGTTTTCTGGGACTTCAATATTCTAGAGGTTTCCCATTGGTTACTTGGCATATAGTCTATGTAAATGAAGAGAATGAGGTGAAGTCACAGAGTCATTTACTTGGAATGCACCCTATTATAAATAGAGAAGATGTTACTTGGTGTGTGTGATCTAGGTAATTGGAGAGTATGGAATGTGAAGTTACAAAGTGTAAATGGCATGAATGTAGAGGATGAAGTGAAGTTACAAAGCCATTCACATTCCTGTCATTGCTGAAGTGCTTCCATTTGGTTTAGTTCTAGGAAGTCAGCATGGATCGGTCTTATGTTTCCTGCCTCCAGGCCCTATTCTCCTGCCTCAATGTGATGTATCATAGCCAAGTTAGTTTTATAGCAGAAATGCAAGGTTGGTTTGAGTATCAGCCTATATAATTTACTATATTAATGTACTTTTTAAAAAACTATGATTATCACAAAAGATGCAGGAAAGCTTTAATGGTGAAAAATATATGTTCTCCCTTTAATATCAGTAACAAAGAAAGGATTCCCACTTTTTTTTTCTTGTATTTTAGTAGAGACGAGGTTTCACCATGTTGGCCAGGATGGTCTTGATCTCCTGACCTTGTGATCCACCAACCTCAGTCTCCCAAACTGCTGGGATTACAGGCGTGAGCTATAGCACCCAGCCGATTCCCACTCTTAATATAAATTTATTCAATAAGTCAAAACATAAAACATATGAACATTAGAAAGGAAGCATTAAAACTGTCCTCATTCACATATGACATATACGGAAGTGTGTGTGTGCATATACATTGAGGAATTGAGAAAAAGTTGCTAGCATTTGTGAGTAGGCTAGCAAATGAAACAAAATATCAGGTCTCCACACAAAAATCAATTATATCTCCATATACTAGCAATGAACAGAAACTGAACCATAAAAAATATCAGTCTTAATAGTATAAAAAACATGCAATGACTAGTGAGAAATTTTTAAAAAATATGTGCAAAGCAAACTGAAAGAATATTGCTGAGAGAAATCTCTATGCAATCTCAATCAACAGGATTACTTGTTGAAATTGACAAGTTTATTTCAAAATATATGGTAGTATAAGAGATAAAAAAATGGATAAGTAATTTTAATTTTTAAAGAAAATGTTAGAGGACTTACTGCCTGATTTCAGGATATAATATAAATACAGACATAATCAGGCCAGTTTGATGTTGTTATGAAGACAGACACATAAATCATTAGAGTAGAATCAAAAGTCTAGTTAGCTAGGTAGATAGATAGATAACAATTTATCTTTCACAATGTTTCCAAGTCAATGTAATGAGAAAATTATACTATTGAAATACTATGACTGAAACAATAGCATATTTTTATGAAGAAAAAAATAAAACTTGATTCTTAATTCACACTATATACCAAATAACTCAAAATAGATTATAGACCTAAAATTAAGGGATACAACTATTAAACCTCTAGAAGCTCAAACAACATCTTTATGATTTTCAGTTGATAAGCAAAAATATTTTATATAGAACACCAAAAAAAGTATGAATAGCAAAAATATTAACATTTAGAATATATCAAAATAAAAAACTACCATTCTTTAAAACATACCCATAATGAAATAAGGCAAGTCACAGACTAGAAGAAAATATTGGAAATGAATATATTTAACACAGAAATACATCTGGAATATATAAAGAACTCTTAAAATTCAATAGTAACAAGAAAAATGAATCAATTTTAAATTAGAAAAAAGACATAAATATATATTTGATTTTAAAAGATATGCAAATGAGCAATTAGCACTTGAAAAAATTGTCAGCATCATTAGTCATCAGGGAAATATAAACTAGAACTATAATCAAATACCACTAAAACCTCAGAGAATGGCTAAAATGCAAGACTAACAATACCAATATTGACAAATGGTTACTCACATACATTGCCTGCCAGAATATAAAATGACAACCTTTGAAAAATGCATTTTATCAGTTCTATATAAATTTGAACAGCCATTTACCATATGACCTAGCCATTTCATTTCTAGATACTTGCCCAAGAGAAAAGAAAACATACACCCACACAGAGACTTGTACACAAATGTTTATAGCTTTTTTATTCCCCATAGCCAAAATCTAAGAACAGTCAAAATAGCCATCAACATGTGAATGAATAAACATGTTAGCATAACACACAATTGAATGCTAAGAAGCAATGCAAAGGAATGAACCATTGATACAAGCCCGCAACATGGATGATCTCGAAAACATTATGTTGAAAAAGAAGTCAGGCACAGAAGAATAGGTACTTTTGAGTGATTCATATGAAACTCAGGGAAGACAATTCCAATCTTTATAGGCAGAAAGCAGATTGGTGACTGGGGCTAATGTGGGTGAAACAGGATTGACTGTGAAGAATCACAAGGAGCATTTTGTCTTGATAATGGTGGTAATTACCTGTCTGTACACATTCTTCAAAATCATCAAAATATACACTAAATTGGGATGCATTTTAAGTAAATTATTCCTTGATAAAGTGTATTATATTGAAAAAAAACTTTAAGTTTTATATCTTAGAGAAAATTTAGATTTCCAAAATAAGAAATATGATTTTATATTTTCATCAGTCTGTACATCAGTCTATACACCAACCAGTATATAAAATTATTATACTTATTTATGTTTTAACAAATTAATTTAACGTAGTGTAATGGCATGATGTAATAGAGAAAATCTTATACTAAGGATTAGAATCTTTAAGTCAGATTCCAGTTCTACTTATTATTGGATATGTGATCTTGGTCACAGCCACTGACCCCCTCCATGTCTCACTTTTCATACTTAATAGTGAATAATATAATACAAATCCAATAGACTGCAGTAGTATTCAAATGGTATGATGATTTTGTCCTTCCCCACAACTTTAAGTCATATAAAAAGATAGCTTTATTCCTATATTATCATCAACATTACTTTAAAAAGTAGACACTGGCTTTGTTACAACTCGTGCAGGGAGTCTATGCTTCCCACAACAAGAGACAGTTGCTTTATGCTCTGTCATCCATGATTCAGAGAATGTTTGACCAATATTAGATTATATTTATTTCAGTGAAAGAGGTGAGAGGCTATTGGAAAAAATAAAATTGGATGGCAATTTACCTGCAAAAAATACAATAAGGCTTGGGCATGGTGGCTCATGCCTGTAATTCCAGCACTTTGGGAAGCTGAGGTGGGAGGATCACTTGAGTACATGAGAGTGAGACCAGCCAAGGCAACATGCTGTCTTTACAAAAAAAATTTAAAACAGTAGCTGAGTGTGGTGGCATGCACCTGTAGTCCCAGTTACTCAGGAAGCTAAGATGGGAAGATTGCTTGAGATCAGGAGTTCCAGGCTTCAGTTTATACCACTGCACTCCAGCCTGGGCAACAGAGTAAGACTCTGATTTTTTTAAAAAATACAGTATGTATCATCACAGGCAGGGAAAAGAATATATACCCTTTTGAGTCTAGGTGAGAATTTTTTTCTATGAATATATCTTAGTTTGATACATCTTACTGGAATTGAAGTGTATATATTATTATTTATTTATATATGTTTATTTAAAACTAGTAACAAGGAGCTTTGCAAAGCTTAAATGAGGGTATCTTTTCCGATTTTTATAATTAAATTTTATAATTACTTTTTTCATTTATGCTTATATAATGATTTTGCTATATGCTAAATTTTTAAATTTTTGTTCTGTACGTGAGTGTATTTTGTATTAAAATAAATGACCAACCATAGCAAACCTACTATACAAAAGAGTGAACCGTGATAATAATTTCTCCCCTTTTGTTGCAAAATAAACTGCATCGCTTCTTTAGGATTAAGTAGCAAAATAAAATAAAAACAAATTCTTATGGAAATGCAGTGAGTAGCAGAGAGAAACAAGGAAATAATCTTAGTTTTATAGCTGTGTTCAGTTGTAAAAAACATAAGACATATAGCACAGTAGAAGACTGAAAAGTCAAGGGGAAAAAAAGTTATTTAACTAAATAAATGGTTTGTGAAAAACTAACAAATGGAAGACCTTCACAAAAATTTTTAACAGTTTCCTGGCAATGTTATTGGCTAAATAACGGAGTAATGCCCCTGAGAAATTCTAAGTGCACTATTACTTAGGAAATGTAAAAACCTGTTTGGGCTCATTGGTAGACAAAGATTGGACCTCAGACTGGACAAACTTCATGGTAAATGGAAAGAACTTTCCTTTCTGAAGGCTTCATGAGGGCAACAGCTTTTCACTAAGTGAATCTAAACTGCAAACTTGCTTGCTCAACAGATCAACATTTGTGTTTGAGAAATCCATTGTTTCCATTCTATAATGCCTCACTTTAATCCTAAATTGTGATTTTTACTAAGGAACATTGACTCTTTCACCTCCCCTAGAAAGCTAATATTTTCTTGTCTATTTAGCATTGTGATCTGTTGTTGTGATTAATGCAATTTCTTGATTTCAAGTTGTTCTCATTTGTTTGAATCCTGAAATAGCTTTAAAGAATGGACTGTGACTATAAACAATTCCAATTAAAAAGCAATCACTTTTCAACTAGCTTTACAAGAACTGATTTTCTATTAAAACACTCAGGCTGTGTTTCAATCACGATGCTACAAAGCTCCCATTTTAAATTACAACAAAAGAGATTTAACAATTCTAAACATACACCTAATGCTTCCTAATATTAATACTTCAAATTTTCAAATAATGGGAGAAAGACCAGATTATTTTAATTCATGAAAGTTTAATTTGCTTCTTGATCTTTCATTCTTCTCCTACAAAGACCCTTTCTTATTTTATCCATTGAAGACATATTACATGTGCAAGGTACTGTTTTAGGCAAGGCTTGGAGCAATAACATAACAAAACTGACCACCTCACAGAAAGAACTTACGACCACCATTTGAAGATTTTATAAGAGAAAACTTAAGTTGTATGTAGTAAACTGACATGACGGTAAAAATGTCCAATTCATGATTGCCTAAAGGATAGAACAGATGGTATAGTTTTTTTATTATTATTTTTTTTAATTTTAGGGAAAATAGGGATCAGTAGGAGGCAGGCTGCTCAAAGGATGGTTTATAAGAGAGATGAGACTTTATACACCATATTTATAGAATATTTCTATTCTATAAATATTTTCAAATATCTTTTGCATGCCAGGGTATAAGCTATTCTTGGAAATGCAAAGATAAATAAATATATACTCTGAGTTTATAGTCTAAAGATTGAAACATACCTATAAACAAATAGTGACAATATTACTTAAACTGAAAAAAGAGGAATGAGATAAAGACGGTAGCTCAATGAATTACCTGAGCAAAAGAAAAAAAATGTAAATGGGAGATTTTTAAAATATCTACTGTCTCCTAGATACATCATTTTATATATAATTAACTAAAATAACACTGCAAAGCATTATCGTAATTCTCATTTTAAAGGTGAAGAAATTGAGGTGCATACAAATTTAAGTATTTTTCCCAAGATTAATTATAGGATTATGATTTGAATGCCAGCCTGCCAGCTCTAAAACCCTTCTTCCCAAAAAATTAAGTGTTTAGGAACCTTCCAATTACAATCCTGAACATGATTCTACAAGGGTGCAATACTGCACTAATTTGTGAAAGGTAACTGTCTAATATCATAAATTAATAGACCTAAGAAGTACTTCCCCCAAAATGTTTAAGCTCTCTATATGCCTCTGCAAATTTTCTTTACGAACAGGATACAAAAACAGTGGAATTAATTTTATTATAAAACTTGCACCAAACTTTTGATACTGACTTTCTGCTTGAAAGCTTCCAGCAGAGTTGATTTGGGAGAAAGGAGCAGGAAGTTTTGGACATGGAAAGTGGAAGCATCATGTTTGTTCTAAAACCAAAAATTGAAACTTGGATATTATTCCAGTTAGTTAATGCTGCATAACTATCCTGTAGTTTATTGACTTAAAACATTTGCTTTAACTTTCTCACAATTTTGAAGGTCATAAACTTTGGAATGGCCTAGCAAGATAGTTTACCTCTTGCCAAATTGGCAATTGGCATTATCTGCACAGACTGGAGCTATAGGATATGCTTTCAAGGTGATCTATTCACACATATGTCTAGCATCTCTGCTCTTTGTCCTCCATTCTCTCTCTTGGCTCCTTGGCCTCCATTCTCTGTCTCTCTCTCTCTGTCTCTCTCTCCACCCCACCCCCACCCCCAACAAGGTATTTCAATCAACCTGGCCTATTTACGTAACTTAAATATCTCACATCATGGACGCACTTCTTACATGGCATTGACTACTCCTAGAGTAAGAACTGGAAGCAAACAGCCCAAGATGCCCAGGGTAAGTTGCAGATATTTTTATGACCTAACTTCAGAAGTAGTAGGATATCACTTTCCCATATCCTATTAGCCAAATAAGTCATTCAGACCAGCCCAGATCCAAGGGAAAGGAAGAAAACATGCCACCTCTTCATAGGAATTTGTTCAAACAGAGAAAAAGAAAATTGTTGGTACCATCTTAAAGACAAGCTTCCACTGCCATGGAACAGTTCTATTGTAAATAACAATTGAGACCATTAATCAATCATCATCTAATCTACTCTAATTTGAAAGTACTTTTATCACAAGTATGTAAATTAAGTGAGTGATAAGCAGCACAAACTCCCCACTAGAAATTACATGGGCCAAAACAAGCTAAGAATTTTATCAGCAGGTAGAGCGATCTGCCTAGAGCACCCCAGGATATAAAAAAGAAGTTTGAAATGTAGATTAGTTTAATTGGAAAATGCATACAACTGTTAATGAGCTTGATCCTGTGATATGAGGATCAAGTATTTTGTCCAACATTTCCATCTTCATTTGGACTGGTGAGATACACTGGATGTGATTTTCCTGCTAAAAAAGCTTAGTGAGGATTTGGTCATGTAGCCTGAATTAATTCCAATCAATAAGATCCCTACCTTCAAATACATTAAACAACAACAACAACAACAACAACAACAAAAACACCATTATCCGGTAACTATTTTATCTGAATCATTCTGCAATGCACAACAAAAATCTCCACTCAATACCAAGCCTGGCTCTATCTCTAATAAATCTAAGCTGGTACCTGTCAGAGGGAATGACCATGTGGCAAATTCATAAAGTAATGAATTTCTTTCCACCCACACCCCAAGTCACCTACTTTGCTACACACACACACAGACACATCATATCTTTGTTCTGATAGCTGTCTCTGTGACCAGGCAGCAAATGAGCTGGTAGTTTTCCTACTTTAACTCCTCAGAAGACTTTCACTTACACAAAATGGAAAGGGGATACAACAACAAAAAAATTGCGGTAGAAAAGATAAATAAGCAAGGAAGACTTTATTCAAGACTATTGCAATAGGGGAGAGAGACTGAATTCAATTCCACTAATATCAAAAGCTATTAAGCACTGGAGTGAACTAGTAGAAAAGTACTGAAGAACATTAGGGGAGAGGTTAATCATGTGATCAAGCCATCTGTATTTGCTAATCGTTGCTTATGCAAGTTAAACTCCTACTCTCTCACCAAAACTGGGAAATAGAAAATTCTCTCTTGATGATTACATTTCAAAGGAATGGCTCCCAGGTCCTTGAGAAAGGTATTCCTGGGTTTTAAAACTGGTAAGAGACTGGCACTGGGAGAAAATTTACATTTCAAAGGGACAGACAGAATTTACAAGAGAACATTTTCTAAAGTAAAGGCTCTAAGAAAAGTGAGGGCAATACCTATAGTCAAGGAAAAACCTGCCTAAGTTTTTTTTCAAGCTGAGGAGAATGTCAAAATCTGCTTGGTCAAATACATTTAATATACCAAAGCTAGGAATCTCGAAAGAGATTCTAAGTAACTCACATCAAAACTCTAGCCAACCCCGTCTCTACAAAACAAAAAAGTACAAGCTAAAAGATGAACTTTGTGCTATGGCAAGGACTTTAAACTGCCTAATGGACTGCAACACATCCCTCAGCTTCAATTTCTCCCTCCAGCCAAGTTGGAATAGAAGGTAATTGTTATGATGATGTCCTGCACAGAAGAAAACCCAGTGTCTACTCAGCTTTATCCAAGCTTAAAAGAAAGCCCCAAAGCATTAATTTTGCAATATGCAGAGGATACTAGATTCAGCAATCTTATATGCTTTGTTAAAACTAATTTACAGCCTTAAAATTACACTTTATATAGGCCATGCCCCTTCAGGCATTTCAGTTGTACCTAAAGTTCTGTAAAATAGAATCCCCTCACAGAGGAGTTGCCAGGCTCACAAGCCTAAGAATGTTTGCTCTAGAAAATAACACCGTGGTTCTGAAAAATGCTGTCTGTGTGTTTTACCATTTCTGAAATACTCTGCTTGTAAAATCACACAGAGCATTGCTGGCATTTTCTAGGAGGCAGAAATTTATTGCTAGGCCTCTGGCATAAGACATAGAAAAGTAATAGGAGACAAAAAACAAGCACTTGCCATCAGAAATTTATCCATAAAACTAAATTTGAAAGACAAATAAATTTGCATATGCTATATATTGTATGCCCCAATCATAAGACAGCATTTTAGGATATTTCAGAAAAATTATAAGCTTTTTACCCCAAATCCTTTCTGATGTTTTAGTTTCTATAATTAAGGAATGATAGATTTTGCTTGAGGCTCTGATAATCAATAAAAATTCAAACATCTCAAGGAAAAGTTAAAGTGGACAATGATGATACACTTCAATACACTGAAGCCTCAGAATATAATAATGATGTTTGAGGGAGTCCCCAACTGACTCATGGTGGACATCTGAGTTGCTTAAACAATAGTGTTTGCAACTATTGTTGTTTATTATGCTAGCATAACATAGCCCATTGATGGCATAGACATTAATTTTTTTAATATTAGAAAAAAAAGAAAATTAGACAAAAGTCAAAGAAATGAAAACAAAAATAAGATTCTAAATACTATAATAAAAAACAAAAATCTACAGATTTATACATAAATAGCCAAAACTTGATTCTCAGAAAAGACTAATGAAGTTGATGAAACACTGGTGAGAATGATTAAAAGAAGATAATGAAATATATGGAATGAAAAAGGAAATAACACAGTAAGCTCCAGACATTAAAAAGACCATATGATAATCATATGTATATGAAGGTTTGCTTTTTGTATGTCCAACTTATCTGTCTGAAGGTTGGTCAAGCTGAGAGGAATATCAAAGCTGTCTTGGTCAGGTATACTACCAAAGCTGGAATATGTTGTCTAGGCAGGCCCACTATGAAAGGGACACTAAGTAAGTCATAAAATTTACAAACAAAGAGAAAAATCTTACTGCAGAAAGGACTTTAAACTACTCAAAAAACTGAAACACCTCTTTCAGCTTCAATTTCTCCCTCTAGCCAAGTTGGAATGGAAAGTAATTGTATTATTAAGTAACACTAAAGAATGGTGGAGAATGGGAAAGTCTCTTCAATAAATGGTGCTAGGTCAACTGGATATTGTAGATTGCAAAAAACCATTACAAATAATTTCCTTTTGGGCTGGGCGTGGTGGCTCACACCTGTAATCCAGGCACTTTGGAGGCCAAGGCAGGTGGATCGCCTGAGGTCGGGGGTTCAAGACCAGCCTGACCAACATGGTGAAGCCCTGTCTTTAAAAAATACTACTACTAATAATAATAAGTTCCTTTTATCAAGAAGTGAAGTCTCCTCGCTGCCCTTTGAATCTGGGTTGCTTATGTTACCTTGTCTGGTTAGTGAGACAATGGGAAATACGATGATGTCAACACAGATTGAAAAGTGCTGGTACACTGTGGCTTGTTCTTTTCTTGTTGTTACCTTGATAATTTCACATCCACCACCATGTAAACAAGCCTGACATATTCTCCTGGATAACAAAAGCCAGATGACCCAGCCAGCCAACCAGCAGACATATGGACTCACTCTTGGTAACTGTATTAGTCAGGGTTCTCTAGAGAGACAGAACTATTATATATCCATATAGTTCTCTAGAGGGACAGGGTTCTCTAGAGGGACAGAACTATTAGGATATATATATGTGTGTGTGTGTGTATGCATGTGTGTGTGTGTGTGTGTATATATACATCTCCATATAGTTCTATTAGGATATAGATAGGATATATAGATATAGATATGGATATAGATATAGATATCCCCTAATACATATATAGGTATGTATATATAGATAGATAGATCTAGATAGATAGATAGATAGATAGATATATCTCCTAATAGATATATATGTATTAGGAGATTATATATCTATATATCCATATATATATAAATATATCCATATATATATATCCATATAGTTCTGTCCATATATATATATATATATATGGCTATCAAGTAGTATTAACTTACACAATCACAAGGTCCCACAATAGGTTGTCTGCAAGCTGAGGAGCAAGGAACAGAGTTTGAGTCCCACCGAGTCCCAGAGCTGAAGAACTTGGAGTCCAATGTTCCAGATCAGGAAGCATCTAGCATATGAGAAAGATGTAGGTTGGGAGGCTAAGCCAGTCTAGTCTTTTCAGGTTTTTCTACCTGTTTTATATCCTGGCTGTGCTGGCAGCTGATTAGCTGGTGCTCACCCAGATTAAGGGTGGGTCTGCCTTTCCCAGCCCACAGATTTGAATGTTAATCTCCTTTGGCAACACCCTCACAGACACACCCAGGATCAATACTTTGCATCCTTCGATACAATCAAGTTGACACTCAGTTTCAAGGAGAAACCTACTAACCCTATAACCAAAATAGTACTTAATAAAAACACAGTATATATCATATAGGTTTGTTTTGTTTTGTTTTGTTTTGAGACAGAGTCTCCCTATGTCTCCCAGACTGGAGTGGAATGGTGCAATCTCAGCTCACTGCAACCTCTGCCTCCCGGCTCAAGTGATTCTCTTGTCTCAGTCTCCCTAGTACCTGGGATTACAGGCATGCATCACCATGCTCAACTAATTTCTGTAGTTTTAGTGGAGATTGGGTTTCTCAATGTTGGCCAGGCTGGTCTCAAGCTCCGGACCTTAGGTGATCTGCCTGCCTTGGCCTCCCAAAGTGCTGGGATTACAGGAGTAAGCCACTGTGCCCAGACTAACATTCAGTGTTAACTATCACAGCAACATATGTGTAACTGAGTCTAGCAGATTAAGATTACCAAGGTAAATTGCCAACCCACAGAATCATAGTCTAAATAAATGCTTGACTTTTAAAAAACTTAAGTTTTGGCCAGGCGCAGTGGTTTATGCCTGTAATCCTAGCACTTTGGGAGGCCAAAGTGGTGGATTGCCTGAGCTCAGGAGTTCATGACAAGCCTTGGCAACATGGTGAAACCCTGTCTCTACTAAAATACAAAATTAGCCAGGCATGGTGGCAGGTGCCTATAGTACCAGCTAATCGGGAGTCTGAGGCAGGAGAATTGCTTTAACTCAGGAAGCAGAGGTTGTAGTGAGCCAAGATCACACACTCCAGCCTGGACAATAGAGAAAGACTGTATCTCAAAACAATAAAATAAAATAGAAAATAATAAAATCTTAAGTTTTGAGGTGCTTTGCTATGCAGCAACAGCTAACTGATAGAGAGATTTATATTTTAAAAAAGAACATTGACCCCCATGAAGCATCATCGTTAAAAACAATAAAGCTTCTAGGAAAAAAACCTAGGAGAATATCTTTATATCAGTAGGGTAGGGGATTCTTAAAGAGTGCATAAAACATGAACAATATAGAAATAAATTGATAAATTGGACTTAATTGCAATTAAGAATGCTCTTACTCAAAAGACAAACTTAAGGAATTGAAAATGCAAGGGGCAGAGTGGGAGAATAAATTTACAACTCCTGTAGTCAATATATGGCTTACAAATAGATTATGTATAGAACTACATATCAATAAAAAAAGAGAGATAACCTTAAAAATGAGGAAAACATTTCAATCCTTCACAAAAGATGACAACTAAAGGTCAATAAATATGAAAATGTGCTCATAATCTGTAATCACTGAAACTAAAATTTAAAACGCTCTGAGAGATATGAGACATGTAGGTGAAAGGAGTTTTCTAGACAAACACAATTCTTGCAAAATTTCCAGAAAAGTCAGAAAAATGAAAAAATAAATTGCATGTGTGAAGGCATCAGAAAGCTGTTGAAGCAACCAAAACCAAAAGGTCTAACATATGCAGACATGAATAACCTAAGAGGAGCAAGCTTTCAGCTCCTTTTCACTGGGAACACACACCAGTTCTGAGGGCAGGGAAAGAGGTGCAAAATCCATTTCTAGTTTTTTTTCTCTTCCTATGTTGTATTAATTATTGGTGGTGAATGATTTATTTTACATATATTGAAGGGAAGATGTTGACATAAAATAGAAAGTGTACCTCTGCTGACATGACATGATTCTAGACTAATTGGTTAATAATGTGGCATTATATTAGAACAAAAATGCATAAGGGACTTTGGTAAAACCCATAATATCAAGACATCTGTGTCTTTAATCCTTCTCTAATATATGATTGATACCTGATATGATTTCGTGTGACAGGAAGTACTCAGGAAATAGAGCTTTTCTTTGTAACAATGAGTATATCTCTTTTGTGAAGTGCTAAAGCCTTCTTCTGTCAACTTTAACCACAGCATCTGAGCAAAGTTATGTTCTGCAGTCTTCTCCCTGCACTCCTTTTTGACCCATTTAACATCTAAAGAGAGATCAAATCTGTACCTGCCCAGAAAGCTAGACAATATGTTTGGAATACAGATTTCATCCAGCAACACAAACACAAAACAGAAAAATGCATTATAACTTAATAGTTTTGAGAGTTGATCATTTCCTCTATGAAAGCTATTAGAAAAGATTTTGAGAATTCACGAAAGGATATTTTTGTAATGAAATCTACCTGTCTCCCAACTCCATGTTGAAGAAGTGATAAGAAACTTTTAAATGTTAAAAGCCAAGGTAAGTAGAATGAAAAAAAAAAGTATGGATGACATACAAGGCCATTCTTAAATTCTTATATACTTTTAATATCTCTTATTTATAAAACATACTTCACTTATAAAACGTGTCATGTGTGTTGTCTCATTTAATCTTATTGTGTTTTAAAATGCTACAAGCAATTTTAGCATATCCATTTGAAACTCCAGTCTTCTAAATATTACCCCCACAGGAAACAAACATAGGATTTTGTAAAAGAAACTAGCCTTACTTCATGACTGGTATTGATGGATTTGAAGGAAATTTCTCAACCTCTTTATGATGACCATCCATTTTATTCATATTTTCGGAACAAAAAAAAAGTGGCATAGGAAATTACCAGACAGTAAATATTCTTAGAAATTACAAAGTTGAGTTTGATGAGAAACTTGTTGGTTGTTCACTGAACAGGGTTACATTCTAGGTATACATGGACTCTGGAAACCTGAGCTGGAGCTACACGGAGGTATTTAGAGGTATGTATATCTCTAACTTCTTTTCACGTAACAGACCAATTGGGATATCTTCACAGTTTGTCATTTTGTCAAATGACAAAACTTTGGGGGCTTTAAATGATTTTACCAATTTAACATTTAACAGGTATTTATGTTCGGATATCTGATAGGCAAGTGAAAATGGAGAAGAAAATCTCCAGGAAAGATAATTATAAGTACACAGAATATAGAGAATTACAAAAATGCAAGGAATAGAAAGTTCCTGGAAATTGTCTAATTTTTTTTCAAATAATCTGTAACTATTTCTACCACAAAGTAAGGAACACTAGGAAAGTAATTCCAAATTCCATCTTAGAGAAAATTTAGTGGAATCAGTAATCAGTGAAACAATTAAAATTGTTTTACACTGTGTAAAGTATTGTGAAAATAAATACAAAGCAAAATTGAGCAAAAAACAACCTTCAAATACAATTCTGGATACTGTGGTCTAAAATAGAAATAAACAAATTTCAAAATTCAAAGAAATGGAAGTTGAAAAAATTCATGTTTGTGTTTTTGGAGAACCAGTTTGGCGAAGTGAACATAGACCTGGAGAAAATTAATTTCTGAACATATTTCAGAGATTTTTCTGCAGAAAAAACTTTGTGTTATTCTGCGGGTCTTGCAGGGATGGGATTGCAATTGCTGAGCACTCTTGACAGATTTTTTTGGCCTGATATTAAGAAGAAATTTCTTAAAGAGTTCTCTAAATGCTAAATGAGCTGCCTCAACAAATAGTGAGTTCCCTATTAGTAACTATATTTATGTATAAGCATGACAAGCATTTGGCAGGGCTGACTTTTCAGTTTCTTTTAAGACTTGAGAGTTCATCTTATCAATGAATCTACTTTGGTGGGTTCTCTTTTATTCCTGAAGTTAACAAGTCAGTTGAGTAGAAAAAAATAAACATAGCAAAACTAAATAAAAAATGTTCTCCTAATTAACCAGGGGACACTGTGGAAAGGAACGTTCTGACAACAAAGCCCTAAGCTGAGTAGGGTCGGGGTGCCGTGCTAGCCAGCTGTACCTTCTTTTGTAATCAGTAAAAGGAAGGCAGGTCTGTGATGAAACCGGGCTATAAAGAGAACAGGGCTGAAGCAATGAACTTAGACCTATTGGATAAGGTGGGGTATGTGAAAACAGTGAGGGTGGGAATAGCATGGCAAAAATTATTAGAGGAAGTGAAACAATGTGGCCTCAAGGGATGCGTAAAATCAGGTCAAGGGGAAGAAAAGGTACTTTAGGCAAAAATTTAATTCCACGAAGGATTCTTCCTTTGAATGAATTTTGTTCACTTTGCTGTAATGCTGAAAGCATGCTTCTGCTTCTTGATGTTTTGATATTATGGTGTTGGCATGCATCAAGGGCAATCACAGTGTTGATGAAATATGCTGAGCCTTGGCCAAAATTCAGGCCCACACAGCCCACTGATTCTGTATTAGGAAAAACCCTTATGCAGTGGAGGCAGTGTATTCATAATTACAAAGGTTGAGTGAATTGCTTAGATAAATGCAGAGCGGTGCCAGATATTCCTATGGGGACCACCTGCTTTGTACCCCTGTGGAAGTCATATGTCCTTTCAGAAACAAAGAGGCAGAGTACTGAGTAAACACACGTATCAATATTAGAAAGATTCTGAAGCATCAATGCAGGAGATAGAAGGATGGGCCTCAAACAAGATTCAAATGTAAACTGTCACAGTTTGTGCCTGCGAATGTTTCTAGGGAAATTTAGCAGCTCATCCAAAACCAAAATTCAATCATACTATAGTCCGATAACATTGCACAGTCAGTTATGTTATAACATTTGTGCTGAAAACCTGAAGTTTTCCCAATGTGATTGATATATTAGCAACTAGAGGACCAAGTGCGGTGGCTCACGCCTGTAATCCAAGCACACTGGGTGACCGAGGTGGGCGGATCACAAGGTCAGGAGTTCTAGACCAGCCTGGCAAACATGGTGAAATCCCATCTCTACTAAAAATACAAAAATTAGCTGGGCGTGGTGACACATTCCTGTAATCCCAGCTACTGGGGCGGGCGGGGGGCAGGTGGAGCTGAGGCAGGAGAATCGCTTGAATCTGGGAGGCTGAGGTTGCAGTGAGCTGAGATGATGCCACTGCACTCCAGCCTGGACGACAGAGCAAGACTCCATCTCAAAAAAGTATTTAAAAATTTGAAACAAAAAGAAACAATTAGAGGACAAGCCAGACTTTTTCATACACTTATGCCAGACTTTATCCATGAGAAATACTAGGTAAATGCAGAAAACTTCACCCAACTCAATTGAGCTATGCAGAATATACAATATGCACTCACCTCAAACAGCTACCAGCTACCTCAGCACACAGGCTGTGTTTTATATTCGGAGCTGCGCTCATTCCTATCTGGTGGTACAGAGTTCTATACAATTTCAGTCAACCTTCCTTCCATTACTTCACAGTAACTCAAAAGCTGCAACTTTTTGATGTCCACTTCCACAAGGGGACTTAAGGCTTTTTTCGAGGAAAGGACTACATTTATTGCACTATACGTATTTCCTAACCGTTTAATATGTGTAAAACTATACTACTATTTTAGTTAGGTTCTCATCTTTTTGTCTAATGTGTCACTAAGAAAAGTTTTGAGTGTTATGATTTTAGCCTCACTTTTCTCATAAGCCCTATGTCTTTTCTTGTGTTAACATATGCATCATCTTGGAGCAGAACTGACCATACTATGAAATCTTCTGTCCAGCAGAGGCAGTGTCATTATGTAGAATAGATGAATAGCCAATAAGTAAATATCGCCGACGTTACTTATCCAAGCTAGCTACGGATATCTGATTGCCACTTTGTAGTGAACAAAAAGAATACTCAGGAAACAAAAAGCTTCCGAGAAAAGAGGGAAGGAAAAAGGAAGGAAAAAAGGAAGGAAGATAAAAAGTATATTGATCATAATTCCTCCCATGGCAATCCATACTGTGCTGTTAGGTAACCATCCTTTTTGAAAACAGTTTGTTCTCACCCACCATTCCACCTCCACCATGTATCACCCATCAAAACCACAGTCTCTTTCAGTGATAAATGCACTGCATGAGCTAATCTGTCCACTTCTCCCCACCTCAGTCTGATCTCAGAAGAGCTGCTTAAGGTTGCTTTTGGATACTAAGAAGTAGTAAGTAGCCTAAAATATCAAGGCTAAGGCTATCAACTAGTATAGATCCACCTTTCTTTACATTGGAACTTGAGGGAACTTGATCAGATTCAGCAGATAGGTACTGCCTATAGTTGAGCCTCCGATTCATTCAGAAAAGCTCTCAGCAGCATCCCAGTTACTCTTCCAGATACAGTCAATCCTCATCATTTGTGGATTCTGTATTAGTGAATTAACCTCCTAGCTAAAATTCGTTTTAACCCAAAAATCAATACTTACAATGATTTCAGAGTCATTTGCAGACATGGGCAAAGTGATAAAAAAAATTTTGAATTGCCGTAAAGGGTGTGTTGCCAGCTGAGGTCACACAAGGTGATGCTCTGTCTTCTCTGTTCCAGCTCATACTGTAAATGCGTCCTTTTTTGCAATCTATATAATGCTATTTCTTTTTTACTTTTTATACATTTTTTGGTAATTTCATGATTTAAAATGTTCCTGTGAGTGTAGTGCTGAAGTGTTGTCTAATGTTCTTCAGTGCAAGAAGGCTGTGACGTACCTTACAGTTTAATGTGTGTTAGATAAGCTTTGTTCTGGGCAAAAAACAATTACAATATTTGTATAACTACATGTTTATAGTTTGAAGAATATGCTCACAATAATTAAGTCAAAAATTATCTCCATTATTTATCTTTACAAACACACACATACTCATTAATATTTGATTATTATATATCTATAATACTAAGTTTTAATTCTAAAAACTGTCAAGTACATCAGATTAGTACTAAATTATCCCCACTTATGCATAAGAAAATTCGTGTTTCCTATATAAAGTCATTTGTATCAGTAAATGAGACCAGGTCACAACAGAGCTGGACTTTAACCCATTTTTTCCTCCAAATCTCTAATCTCTATATGTGCAGTATCATAAACATAATAATATTGATTACTATGGATTAATTTTAAAATAATATTGAGAACAAATATTTTCATGTCATATGAATTTTAAAAATTTCCCATAACTCCATTGATAGAGTTTGAATTTTCTAAGAAAATTCTTTTGTTTGCTAAAAAGTATTTTCAATGAGCATATTGTTTGATAAATAACAAGAAATTATATTATCAAATATCACTTCCTGGAACTTAATTTACCTCATGGAATTATAATAAAAACACATGGTAGTATATTGATTTATTTTGAAAGTTTCAGGAAGAAAATCTTATTTTGATAGTATGATATCTGCAAAACCAATAATCATTGGAAAACAGTGGTATCTCCTGATAACATTTAGAAATTTTTGTTTATCCTGACAATTTTAGCCAAAGTTTCTGAAATAATGTAGTTAACAAAATTGCTGCTCTGAAATTAACCAAAAAATGACATTTGTCTGTTATGACTGTGTGTCAAGCTTTTAAACAGTGAGTGCTTTGTTTTAGAGAAGCACAAATAAATAGAACACTCACTATGCAATGTGCTCTAAGATATAAGAAGTTTACATGAGAATTCTGAAATAAGTTAGAAATTGTTTTAATTTTTAATTTTAGTTTTAATGGAAGTGAACCATCTGTCTGCCAGTACCTAGAATGAGCCAAGGGCATTAAAAGAACTATCAAGTTGCTGTCTTGTGGTGCTGAAATGTAGAGGGCATATGGCAACCTGCACCTATAATAACATTTTGATTTCTCTTGATTTTTATCACAATTCCAGATGTTTGTTTGCTCTTTTTTAGTAGCCTAGAAATATAAAACTTCAATAATAAAAAAGCCTGTTCTAGGTTCTTAATTATGAAAATAATCGATAATTAATACCAAAAAAATGAACTATTAAGCCTAAAAATAATCTTTAACATAGAGTTGTTATAAAACTTAGATGAATAACTGTGAAGTATTAGAAAAGTATTGGGGACATAGGGAGCACTATCTGTTAAATAAATTAAGTAATATGCTGTTATAGATATAGCCTCTACATATTTTAAAATAATAACTGATAGTATTACATCAGTTATTATTTTGAAATACATATGAAAATAATTGAACTTACAAATTCTAAGATAACTTATTCAAAAATTTATCTAGCTTGAAAACTAAACAAATCACATTGTATTTGAAGAACACAGTTAATAAACTTTATTAAATTGCCACACAGGGAACTATATAGTTTTTTTAAGGAATGTGTCTGTTGCTTTCAGGTACAAATGGACTATCACAATAATTAATCGTGTAACAGGCTTCAAAGCAAATTTCATGAATGTTGAACAAAATAATGGATATTTTCTCAATAAATTTAGAAATCAATAACAAAACAACAGCAAAATATATGTATATCAGTTATTTAGAAAAATACAATAAAACCACACAAATACAATTTTGCTACCATTTTTCATTTAAAAATTATAAAGTATAAGGAAATGAATCAGAATTAAACAATTACATTTCAAAAGTTGTGAGAAATAATTAAAATGGTGTTTAAAAGGCATTTTTTAAAACTAAAATTCTAGGAAAGCAAGACAGAAAATATCAAAAAAGGATAGAATAGTTGCAAAAATATAGAAATAATAATTTTTTAATTTATAAAATAAAAATACAGCATGCAGACAGATAAATCAGATATAATATAGGAGTAGATATTTTAAACATCAATAAAGTTGAGAGACTTACAGTTTGATGAAACTTCACCCTAAAAATAAAATACAATGGAAAAATCAGTAGATACTAATAACTTTTAAAAGGTATAACTTTTCTAGCTTTCTCAGTACTAGATAAGTGATAGAGTAGTTATCATATACCATGTCATAGGATTCATGCTATCAACACAACTTATTACTGATTATGTTAACTTTGATGACTTGGTTAAGATGTTGTGTGCCAGGCTTCTCTACTATAAAGTTACTATTTTTTCCCTTCTCCATATTCTATACTTTGGAGCAAATCACTTAAGTCTTTCCTACACTCAGTGTGGTAGAGGGAAGGTTATAGATATATTCCACTTCCTAGTGAAAGGAATATGTAACTTACATTATTTGGAGTTCTATGAGAACGATTTATCTCTCTTCTCCATACTTATTTATGCAATTTGCTTGTTATGTATATAGTCTCTACATATTTAAAAGTAATAATTGCATATGAACTCCTTTTGTGCAATTAAAAAGTAATGGCAAAAACCACCATTACTTTTGCAGCTACCTAATATTTACATTAGCTTGGTCTAATAATGCATATTTATTTGTACTTTGGGCTGTAATCTAATACCACATTGTTTATCACGTTGCTCAAATATAACCAGTTTTGTCCATCGGGAGTGTTTTCAGGTGAGCTTCTATGTCCCTTTGGAATAACCCCTGTGTGTTTTTAGCACATCCTTGCTTTTTGGCATTACCAGATAGCTCTAGGCTCATCTGATGTTTTTGTCTCCTCTAGTGCTGGAATCTGTAATTTCTTTAAGGAGCCTGGTTCTTTTTATTGGGAAATGTCATTTAGAAATCAAAATTTGGGCACCAGGTATACTTGTTGCTATTTAGATGTCATTGTTTCCACGCACTCTGAGCAGACAGAACTAGCAAATACATGTGTGTATATGAACTCTTTTATACATATTTCCATAATTAGGTCTGCAATAATTCACAAATATATATGTATTAAGCTAAACATTAATTCATACTAACATCTGCAACTCTCATTCAGTCTCGCAGTATTCATTCTATCCTTCCTTCCTTGCTTGTCTGCAATATCTCTCTCCAGTGTGAGAAACCTAGCACCAAATGTCCACTATCCATTACCTTTTTGTACATCCCTAGTATACATGGAAAGCAAGCTTCGAATTGTTAAACTGTGTTTCTTGCCCTGCCTCTGTGAATAGCAAATTTACCAGCTAGAGTACAGAACTGATATATGTAGCTCCTTTTTTGTCTTTTTTGTTTGTTTTTTTTTGCAATTTTCCATTAAAACAGCACTTCTTAAATTTACCTATGAGCCTTATCACTTTTATTCTGTTAGATTCCTAGGCATTAAAGTTTTATTTGTTTCCACAACATAGCCTGGGTTACTCTGATGCAAATAAAGCTAAACAAGAGCTTTCGGGAAGATTTATTGTGCTATGGTGTTTTCCAAGAAATAGTATATTCTTAAAGTGATTAAAACCAATGATGTTTTCTATCTTGTTCATTTTACATGTTTTGGACTTTTCACAGTTTTTATCAAGCCGAGACCTTAAATGAGTATTTCTCAATTCTTCCAAGCATGGAGAGTCCAGAATGATTTCAGCTACACGCAGAGACAGTTGAAAGTAACAGAGAGGAATTCTGTCAAGGTGAGCTGGGTTGTACATAAGAAGGCCCCTTCCCATCTTATCTTTTTATACTACACTGTTACACCTTTCTTTAAATGATTAAATGCCAATAAGAGGAGCTGAGCTCATCTGCAGAGTTCTAAGTTTTTACATACAAATGCTTGTGAAAGCAAAGTAGCTTTTTCCCTAGTACACATGAATCTAATCAGGTGAGTTAGCGAAGGGCCTCAGAGGTACACACAGGGAGCAATACAGGTAGTAATGTGTTTTGGCAGGGTGGGGGGAAGAGGGGCGGGGAGGAGCAGAGAGGTCTAGAAAATGTTTGAAATATCTAAAAGAATTTTAAGTTGAATTAAAATCTGTTGAAGTGAATGTTTATATCTTGTTTGTATAGCTGGATTGTTTGTTTGTTTGTTTGTTTGTTTGTTTGTTTGTTTTGAGGCAGAGTTTTGCTCTTGTTGCCCAGGCTGAAGTGCAGTGGTGTGATCTCTGCTCATTGCAACCTCTGTCTCCTGGGTTCAAGTGATTCCCCTGCCCAGAGTAGCTGGGATTACAGGCATGTGCCACCATGTCTGGCTAATTTTTGTATTTTTATTAGAGGCAGGGTTTCACCATGTTGGCCAGGCTGGTCTCAAACTCTTGACTTCAGGTGATCCACCTGCCTAGGCCTCCCAAAGTGCTGAGATTAGAGGTGTGAGTCACTGCACCCAGCCAATTGTAGAGCTGTTTTAATGTTGCTCTGTAAATATATATTAATTGAATCATAATTGCATCCTGAAACAAAGAAACTTGAAAATAAGTTTTAAAACTGGAGCATTGGTGACTCATCAAAGATATTATCAGAAATGAGAGAAAACGAATGAGGACAGGAAGATGGGGTTTCCCGTAAAACCTTTTTAATACTTTAATCTTTATTCTGAGTTAAATGTCCCACATTTTCTTCATTTACATCTAGGCCTTCTTAAATTTATTTTAATACAGAGCAAAATACAGGACTATGTCAAGCATTGAGTTAAGCTGAGAACAGAACTGCAAGTGTTGGAGCAGTCAATTAAGACAACACAGGGAAATGAAAGTAACCGCCAAGTGTTTATTTATTGCCGTAGTACAGGCAATAGGTCAAATCAGAGAAAGTGCTGGCTTCCTCACCATTCCATTTTCCGTTTCAAAGGCCCCATACAAAGGCTCCCAATGGGAGCACCTGGGATACAGGGTTGCAGACAGGCTTCTATGGGGGCAAGGCCAGACAGAAGGGCCTGAGTCCTTGACTCAGCTTTTTTCAGTGACTTGCAGTGCATTTGAAGAGCACCGCATTGAGTGTGTGCAGGGCAGCTGTACCCCAGGAATAATTATTGTTAATAATTATTATTGTGTATTTCTGAGTTTTTAAAAATGTGTTGATATTGGGAAAATGTGTCATTTTTCTTCCTTTTCCTTTGATTTTGATTTTATTCTAAGTTTAAAAGACTTTTGAAATGGGCAAAAATGATTCCTAAGTGTCCTGCCTAATGAACTCTTCCAAGCTATCTCAAAGTTTCATTATCTTTGTTCTATTTCACTATTCTATAAGTTTCTGAGAACTGATAAGAAGGCAAATATATATATATATATATACACACACACAAACACACGCACACACACACACACACAAATTGCATCTGATAGAACGCAGTTGACTATTGCCCTGTAGATAAAATAGTTTTGCATTCCTTTGTAAATTCATATGAGCATTCCTATTGCTTACAATGTGTGATTTTCAAATTCTCCAGTTATAACCTCATACTGGTTTCCTCACTAAAGAGTTAAATAAAATATTTGACATATATGTTTATTTTATATCCATAGGAGATTCATGACTTCATTATATTTTTTAATTATATAAGTAATATATACCAATTTAATTATTACTAAAGGCTGAGTGACAAAAATGGTAAGCACCTCAGCAAACTGTTCCCATGTGCAATGTTATTCCTTCACAAATCAATACTCCTAACTACTCTTGCCAGTCACCACATTGGTAAATAATATACTTACATGCTTAGGTCTTTTTGTTAGTGAGTTTTAGATGCATTAACTTCCTGAGTTGGAGAGAGGACAGTTTTCTAATATCAACTCTGCCCCTCACTCCTCACATCAATTTGCTCTTATTCCAATTTCTAATAGACCATTAGAAATTTTGTTTGCGTGGGTATACTCCTCCTTTAACAGCTTTCAAAATAAATGCCATCTCTACACAGTGGTTTCCCTATCTGACCTTCCAACTATTATCTCTTCTCTGTTAATTTCTCTCTCCGTGCTTTCTAAATTTACTACATCACACTTACAAATAATTTATAATTGGCATTGTGCTTATTTTCAACAGTAGTTTTTCTGATTGTTTTGTTATTGTTGTTGTCTATTCTCCCACTAGATTGTGATCTGGATAAAAGCAAATACCAATCAAGTTACTGAATGCCTCCTTAGTAAGAGGAAATCAGAGGTATGTTAGAATTAGCCTTTTTTGCCCTTAATAAGTTCACTATCTAATAGAAAACATAGACATATAAGTATCCCTATAAATGGTATATTTTAATCACTAATAATTCCATAAATTTCTTTCAGAGCCCATTTGCAATAGAGCAAATTTGAAATCATTTGTGGTAAAGTTAAATTTCATCTACATTGTCATAAGCACACATGAAAACATTGTATCAAGTACCTATTATGGGTAAGGCAGTCAACTGAGATCCTGTGGTTCCTGGTGAGGCATTTAATCACATTAAGGAATACAATGAAACATATGTAACATATTTGGAAAAAAAAAAAAAAGAGTTGCACCAATAGATAGTAGCCATTGCCAAAGACCAAATGAAAGAGGCAAATAATAAATGTTTTCTGAGGGTAGAGTGATGTCACTCTGGTAAAGACAAAAAGTATGTTTCAAAGAATAAACTATGTCTAAGTTGGAGCCTCTATGTATGACATAGGTAAATGGAGAGAGAGGAAAAGATACCTGAGAATCCATACAGTAGGTTTAGTCAACAATAAATAGATGATTTTGTCTGTGGCCAATGTAGCACATAGAAGAACCTCCTTCTGGATGCTCTATGCAGCCTTTCTGAATCACAAGACTAGTCTACCTGTATGATTGTCCTGCTGAGTCCTCTGCTTCCCTAATGCCTGTGAAGATTGTAAAACTCTTACTTTACTTAAGTTATAACAGATAGTCTAGATCAAAAAATAGCTCATGTATAATGTGAACATTCCCAAGGGGGCTATTTCAATTCAATCTCAAATTACATTTGCTCCAAGGAAAGCACACAATGAATCACAATGAAGGGGGGTTGGAAATGTATCAATAGATAAAAATAGCAATGACTGTCTTCCAAGTATACGTAATTAGGGAGAATTCTAGGGTTATAGATGGCTGTTTTGGAGAACACATGGGGACAGTTTAGTCCATCTTTATTAGTTCCACATTGCAAATCAGCATTTTTGAAAATAACTTTTAAATTAATATTCTAATTTCTGCTATGTTAGGGTCACGGAGGTCAGGGGCTCCTTGCCTCAATTATGGGCAATTCTTTGCCCCTTGGTTTTCATCATTGAGCACAGAAAACTACTGAAGGCCAAAGGCAGGCTTTGTTGTTTCCTCTTATTTCAGAGGCCAAGGATGGTAATTTAATTCAATTAAAAATTGTATTCACTCAAACTATGGCACAGATCTCTGACTTGCAAGAAAAATCTTCAATCAAATTAATTTAAAAATTTTTTCTACATGTCTCCAATGTCCTCTAAGAGTGTAAGCCTACTCTTTTCTAGTCTTCTCTATAGTTCATCCAACTGCCTGGCAAATCACCGAGAATTATTTCTTATTCTTCTTTCTTGTTTCATTACCAATTTCCAAAAATTCATATGGTCACTGGGTCCTGCAAATTCTGCCTCTTCAGTGTCCCTGGCCTCTGTCCCTTTCTGTCAAATCATTCCTGGATTATTGCGATAAAACTCTAGCCAGTTTCCCTGCCTCCAGTCTTGTCTTCTAAAAATCTCACTCAATTGCTAAATAAAGTTTCTAACACTTTCACTTGTCTCTCCTTCTTCCATGCCATACTACAGGCTCCTGATGGAAGTTATGCTTATTAACATTGTTTCCCAATGCCTGAAACATGTATGTTAATGTGAGAACACACAAAATATTTTCTTGAAAACTACTGTTTGTCTCATTTTTGCCCAAAACTCTCCCTATTGACCCATCCCTGTTAAGCGAGCATTTAAGCAAAAATAACACAAATCTCATCAATAATTTTTTTTAATCCAACCCCTAAGTGGAACCATCAATAATTATTTTAAAATATCTACAGAAATGCATTAAAGTCTTTCCTACTTTTTAATGAAAGAAAAAAAGTCAAAATACTAAATCAAATTTTATCTGTGCTGAAAGTAGGATAAACTCAAATCTTATACTATGACTCTAAGTAAAATGAGACAGAAAAAAATTATAATTTTAAAAAATTAATTTTAACCAAGTTGGACATTGATGAGAAAGATAAAAGATGTCTGAATGTCATTGGCCTAATGAAAGGTTTTCAGAAATAAATGGAGAAAACTATTCCTACAGCAATAGTGTCAAATAAGGCTATAGACGTGGATGAGTTGTATGGAGCACAAGGATCAAATATGCATCCATGCTAAAGATTGGCATGGGTCATCAATCATGGGGAATAAAACAAGTTGTGTGAACAAACTACTGTTTTTCTGGTATTCAAAATAAGAAGGCTGAGATGTAGAGACAAGCATATTTTGAAAGTAGATACCACAGACAACTATTCAGGCACAAATAAATATAAATATAAAATAAGGCATCAAACAAAAATCCTTGACTCATTGGAAAACCCTTTAATTTACACTCCTATCTAAAGATGGAAAAACAAATCTGACTCTGGAAAGCACCTGCCACAGAACAAGATGACCCCCAATTGTGGGAAGGAGCCTGCCTTAAGCAGACTAGCAACTTCCTAAGATATCCTCAGAGGAAAATCTCCCAGAAAACAAGATAGTAGGAAAAAAAAAAAAAAGATAATGTTTTCTCAGGGATTAGTAGACCAAGGAGATAAAAAACTATATTATAAATACCTTTGATATTAGGCACCGTTAATGCAGTTAACCTAATAGAGTAATTCTCAGAATCTACGTGACATCCAAATACCAACACATTTAATTTAAAAAATGGAGAACAAGCTCAACAAAAACTCTGTAATCAAAATTTATAAGCGTGTGATCAGGGCATTGTGATACTGATCTTGAGATCCACTGATCTAATAAATATGTACCCAACTATATATCACAAAACAAGGATACACTTTATAAATTAGGAACCCATGGAACAAATATCAACCATATATTAGGCTTAAATAAATCATCACAAAAAAACTCAAAGGAAAATCAAAGTATTGAACATGATATCATTTGACAAGAGAGCGATATAACCCTAGAAATAAGTAATAGAACAATCCCATCAACTTAAAAACTTTTAAAAAGCTATAAATAATTTTAAAGATCTCTTCTGAATAATTTTTGGACAAATGATGAAATCAATATCACCATCTAAATTTTAACACCTCCATTGAGATTCAATTATCATGTCACATAATTCACTGATTTTAAAGAGAGAATGCAATGTTTTTCAACATATTTATAAGATTTTTTTGCAACCATCACCAGTCTTATTTTAAAATATATTCATCTCCCTTAAGATAAACCAAACCCATAATCATTAGCTATCACTCTCTTTTTTTCCCATGCCCCATGATGCTACTCTCAGCCCTCATCTATTAGTATCCACTAACTACTTTCTGTCTCTTTTGCTGTGACTACTCTAGACATTTTATATAAATGAAACCAGACAATATACAGTCTCTTGTGCCTACATTCTTTATCTTAGCATAATATTTTCATGGGCCATCTGTGTTGTTGGATTTGTAAGTACTTAATTTCTTTTGTATCAATTGGTAATATTCCTTAGTATGGATATAGTATGTTTTCTTGATTCATTGGTCAGTTGATGGACATTTGGGTTATTTCTATTTTTATTATACATAACATGGCTATAAACATTCATGTACAAGTTTTTGTGCAGTTCTATGTTTTCAGTTCTCTTTCAATGTGTACATAAGTAGGAATGGAGTTGCTGGGTTGTATAATAACTATGTTTAATCTCTTAAGAAACACTCAAATTTTTTCTCAAAGCAGCTGCCTTAGTAAATCCCAATTTGGCAATTTTCCAATGTCTTAACATTCTTGTCAACTCTCGTTATTGTCTAACTTTCCATTGATGGCCATTGTAGTGGGTTTCAAGTTGTATCTCATAGTTTTGATTTACATTTTCTAAATGCCTAATGTTATTGAGCATATTTTCATGTGCTTACTGGCCATTTGTATATCTGCTATGGAGAAATGTCTATACAAACCCTTTGTGCATTTATTAACAGGATTTTCTTTTTATTATTAAGTTATAAGTGTTCTTTATATATTATGAATACAAGTCTGTTATCAGATATATGATTTGCAAATATTTTCTCACAATTCATGATTTTTCTTTTTATTTTCTTAATGGTAAGCTGTTGTCACAGTTCATGGTGTCTATAGAGTTTTGCTTATGTCCAGCCAGGAGATAATAGCTTGGAGGATCCTTATTTTATTTCTTCTGAGAAATTAAGCTAGGTTTTATTAATTATCCTGGAATCAGAGCAGCTTACTGATCCATTAATTGATCTGTCAGTCATTATCAGTCAATGTTTGCTCAAATATTAAGCTTAAGCCCCTGTGTCAATCAGACTTCCCTGTGTTGATGTTTGAGGATTAGGGAATGGTTTCATATCTGCCCCAAGTCCTGGTGGTTGTTCCTGAGTGGGTGCAGCTTAGCATATGGGCACAGCCTTCCCATCCCCCAGAGATCTAAGAAGGCTGTGATCCTAAGAATGCTCCTCTTCTCTGTCCCTTTCTGTGGTTCTCTCTATTGAAGTGGCTTCCCAGCTATTTTCTTCTTCTTCTTCTTTTTTTTTTTTTTTTTTTTTAGATGGAGTTTCCCTGCGATTCGTAGGCTGGAGTGCAAAGGCGCAATCTTGGCTCACTGCAACCTCAGCCTCCTGGGTACAAGCGATTCTGCTGCCTCCGCCTCGTGAGTAGCTGGGATTACAAGCACGAGCCATCATGCCCAGCTAATTTTTGTGTTTTTAGTAGAGACGGGATTTGGCCATGTTGTCCAGACTGGTCTTGAGCTCCTGACCTCGGGTGATCCTCCCGCCTAGGCCTCCCAAGGTGCTGGGATTACAGGCCTTCGAGCCACCACGCCCGGCCCCTACTCTGCTGTTTTCATTGTATTACAAAGCCACAAAGGTCTGCCTAATGATTCTTCATTAATATCTGTGTTATTTTCAACAAAGCCTTCAGGTATGGAGGTCTCCACTTTCTGTTTCAAAACAGCAGAGCTCTTTGTCCTTATGACCTACTTTCTACACTGAGCTGAACTCCTATTCCGCTGCACCATAGTTGGGAGCAGGGACTCACTTTCCTTGAGGTGTCACTCTCACTTATTGAGTGGGAGGAGGGACCAAAGGGGCAACTCCTGTTTTTCTTGGCTTGTCATTGTTGCGAGGAACCTCTGACCTACAAGTGAGCAAGAGCAGGGGCAATTGGAAAGGCCTCGTATTTCTGGCCTTCCACACTTTGGGCATACCCCTTTCTCTATGAGTGGAGTCCAGGCAGGGAAAAGGAGACAGATTTCTTAGTTGCACCTGCTTAGAACAGAGCTTCTGCAACATGAGGCTAGAGAGAGGGGATGAGAAAACCCAGCAACTTGCCCTTCCTAGTAGGAAATCTTAATCCCAGAATGGTAGCTTTGGGGAGAGAGACCCTTTGCCTTCTGGTAGAGCTTCTGTAACATAGAATTGGAGTGGTAGGTAGTGGTGATGAGGGTGAAACATGTCTCAAATACCAAAATCTTTCCCTGGCCTTACTAGAATTTAGTAGGTTTTCTTGAATATTCTTTTTCTCCATTTTCCATATGCCTTTAGCACAATTTCTAGTGACTTTAAATTATAGTTTTGATATTTTTTGTCAGTTAAAATGTTGTTTTGCTAGGGAGAGAGTTTGCGAAGTTCCATTATTCAGGAAGTCCCAGCCCATGAAAATATTATTTAATAAAGCCAATGCAATTATTGAAAAGCAGCATTCAAAAAAATATTTTTACAAATATAGAAGCTGTGTTTAGTGATCTCTAATAAACCAACTTGTGGGATTAAGAAACACTCTATTTTCTTTGTTAAATTTTCTGAATGATACCTACAACACAATAAATGCCCAAAGCTAGTTGTCTACTATGTTTTTCTCTTCCACTTCTGCTTCCAACTTGGAATTGTATGAGTGTCAAGAATCAGTGGTTCTTTCACCTTTCCTGTTTAGGGCTAGAGGTACTTCTTATTTTAGTAATATACTATTTCTGAAAAGGAAGTTGTTTCTGTTAAAACTCACTGAACTCATTGCAAAATCATAATACAGAAAAGTTATTTTTTTAAAGACTATTTTTAGAGCAGTTTTAGGTTCACAGCAGAGCTAAGTGGAAGGTTCAGAGATTTCCCATGTAGCTCTTGCTACCATGCAGACATAGCCTCCCCTTAATAGACGTCCCCTACCAGAGTGGTCCATTTGATACAATTGATGAACCTACACTGGCATGCCATGATCACCCAAAGTCCATAGTTACACTAGCGTTCATTCTTGGGGTTGTAGATTCTATTTGGAGACATATGTAATGACATGAATTCACTATTATAGTATCCACACAGAACAGTTCCACTGTGCTGAGCATCCTCTATGTTCCACCTATTCATCCCTCTCCTGGCCACCACTGATGTTTTTTTTTACTGCCTCCATAGTTTTGCCTTTCCCAGAATGTCAGACAGTTGAAACCTTTCATTGCGTAGCCTCTTCAAGTTGGTTTCTTTCAATTAGTCCTTTGCATTTACGTTTCCTCCGTCTCATTTCATGGCTTGATAGCTCTTTTTATTTTTAGCACTGAATAATATTCCATTGTCTGAATGTATTCCAGTTTATTCATTCACCTCTTGGTTGCTTCCAAGTTTTGATAATTATGCATATAGCTGCTATAAATATCCATGTGCAGGTATGCGTGTAGACATAAATTTTCTACTCCTTCGAGTAAATACTAAAAAACCAAACAAACAATTTAAAAAACAACAACAAAAACCCTCTATTTTAGTGTTGGCAAGATAATGATAAAAGAATGCTAAAACTTGTGGGTGAAAACATGATGAGTAAGAATATATTTAGACAGTCTCAAAGACTCTCCCCATTAAAGTACTAATTACAAAAAAAAGAATAGTGAGTTTACAGAGCAGAGCAAGTGGCCACCACATAAGGAATAATGGAATAAAGCAACATCATAAGCAGCCAGCTGCCAAGCCCTAGAAAGAGCACTGAATAATTTATGTAGAATTCTTTCAGACAGTATAACCTGAATAAAATTATGAAGACACTTCAGACAAAGCCAACGTGGAGAACATTCTACAAAAGTATTGATCTGTACTCAACAGAGAAAGGCAGAGGAACTTGTCCAGATAAGACAAAGCTAAGAAAAGACATTAAACAATTGAAGGTAATGCTTGATTCTGGATTACATCCTGGGTCAAGAAAAGCAAAACCTTTCGTGACATTATTTGGTCAATATGCAAAATTGAAATATAGAATGTAGTTAAGATAGTACATTAAATTTGCTGAATTTGATAGCTGCATTGTCGTGTGCAAGAATGTCCTCGTCCTTAGAAAATACTCACTAAAATATTTAGAAGAAAGGTAGTGTGATATATGCAACTTTCTTTCAAAAACTCAGAATATATATATATATACATATATATATATATATATATATATAGAGAGAGAGAGAGAGAGAGAGAGAGAGAGAGGATTGTTATATTCCTAAGTTCGGATCAACTATCAATATTTTATCCTTTGTGCTTTCAATGTTATGAAATAAGATTTTAAGCATTAAATTTTTGCTGGCACCTAGGATATCCTCAATCTTTTCCTTACAACTACTTACCTTATTTATATTGATAAGTTCATCTTCACCAAGTTCTTCTGGCTATATATATATATTTATATGTCTCATGAATGACAGAAGTGTTAACATTTCTACACTCAGATATTTCTTCTTTAACTCCATTTATGTTTAAATTGAAGTTTACTTCCAGTGTCATGATTTTTTATTTCTTGGCTGAACTTTCATCTTTGTTTGTCAATTCCCTCTTTTGATTATTCATATTTTTAAGTCATGTGCATTTGTCACTGGGAAATAAGGTGGCAAAAAATCTATACCTCTGCTGTTGTGTATTAAATAACAGATGTGCAGTGGCCAATCACTGCAAGATTTTGAAAGATGTGATGTGATAGGTCATTGATAATGGTGCACATCCATTATTTGTTTAGTAATTTGTGAATTGAAGATCTCTCAGAAGGTTTGTACCTTATGAATCACTTTCAGTTGATATACCAAGAGACTGCAATCCCAGTCTCTTGAATCACCAGTTACTTGATAAAGGCACGTAAAACTTAACTAAAATATAAACTTTTTTTATTGGAGGGTTGGTGTTACTTAACTAAATTGTGGCAACTGAAATTTGTGCATATCAGGATTGTGCAAAGTAAAAACTCCCTGTGTGTGTTATATGTGTTATGTGTATTTATGTGTAAGTATTTAAAATCAGTGTGAATGCTTATCTGGAATTCTACATGTTAACTAAATTTTCTGATTTAATAACCAATCATCAGTTATGATGTTTTTACTAAGAGATCTTTTCTAATATTTTATTTTTTAGAATGGAAATATCTTAGAAAAAATACACACACACCAAGCAAAAGGTCACTGAAGAAAAAGTATACTTTGTATTTTACTTTAGAAATTTACATCTACATATAATCTAACTTTGAGACTTTGAGAAATCCTTTATTTCAATCCAGAAAAATAAGAGTAAACACTATTTATTCTATCCTCCACCAGGTAGCATTACTTCCTAATAAAACTGATTGAATTCTCCACAAATACAAATAAGCTTTCAAACATAAGAAAAAAAAGAAAGGATGGACTGGAGATTGCCTGAAGATTCACTGCCAGATATTATTGAAAGTACATAGGAAGCTAATTTGTTAACTTGCTCTTTAAAGACCTTTGACTTATGAAAACACAAGAAGTTTGTAAAATGCCCTCTTGTTTACATTGGACTTCGGAGCTGTATTAGTTCCCTAAGTATTATCATTTCTGGCAAGGCCGTCAATAACATTATTTTATAAAAATAAAAGGTCGAGTGAACAAGGTCCACTGCTCACCCTGCTTCACTTTCCCCTAGATGGTCAGAGTCAGTTCGTCGTATTTTTGGCAATCCCAGTTTCTTTAATCACCAGTTACTTGATAATGGCATATAAAAACAAATCTTATCTCTATATACCCTGAAATTCTCAGCAATACTTTATTTTTCAGAATTTTAATTTTATATTTTCTCTGAGTCTTAGATTTTTTGCCTATGATTGAGTCTGTTGCTGCAGCACTCCTAGGACCTGCCCAGAGTTCTTGCAATGGACAAACTACTCATCCTCATTCTGCAGAGACAGAATGTCTCTGGAAAAAATTTCATTAGTCTAATGGCAACTACCCAGGTGGCACCGGCAATCTATCTTTCTGAGAGCTACTAGAAAAAGGTACTGTGTTTATCAATCCAAATTGTGGTAAAAGATGACACAATATTTGCCTATCAACCTGCTCCAGTGTCATATAAGCACAAAATAAGCTTCATTTTTGAATGTTTTTTTAAAATTAAACAACATGAAACTCCTTTCCTCTAATTGGGTTTGGGTATTTGCTCCTTGGAAAGAACACATCAGCCAATTTACACATTAGCAAAAGCATTTTATAAAATAAAGGCTTTACCACCCATTGGTAGAAAGATATAAGGCTCTTAATTTATTCAACAAATCTTTTAAATGCCTATTATGTGAATCCCTGAGAGAATAATATCAGGGAAATAAAAATGGGAAACTGAAGCAATTACCCCTGAAAAAGGTATAACTTTGGTTGTTAATCATTTTGCTCAATAGCTTCCTCAATTATTGCAAAGGTTCTGCAAATGCAAGGGCAGAACAGGCGCTGTTCATTGGCTAAATAAATGTGTTATGTTCCAATGCACTATTATGTCTTCGTTGATACAGATCTCATTGAAAGCAACCAAATACACACTGCTTCAGAAATACTGTAGAACACATATTATCTCCTCACCATGCAATTTCTAACTCAGTGGATATCAACAGTACAATTACTATGAAGAGAAGCATTTGTGATCTATATTTGGTTATAAAAAGAAAACTTCATACTTTAAAATGGTAAGGAAGACTGACACAAGACACAGAAATGAGAGCTTTGACTGAGAAGGTGGCATAATTACTGAGTTTGACTGATGCTTGAGGAGGATGGAGCTGTGTTAAAACTTGTATTCAGAAATAAGCAATCTTGAGAAAAAAGCAAACCTGTAGGCATCACACCATCTGACATCAAAATACAGACAGTTTCCAATTTACCATGGTTCAACTTATGGTTTTTTTACTTTCCAATGGTGCAAAAGCTATAAAGCGTTCAGTAGAAACCATACTTCAAGTATCCATACAATCATTGTTTTTCACTTTCAGTATTCAATAAATTTCATGAAACTTTCAATAATTTATCCTATAACATTTGGTATATTAGGTGTATTAAATTTATTTTCATCTTATGATATTTTCAGCTTATGATGGGTTTATTGAGACTAGAACCATCTTAATTTTAGAAATATCTGTATATATAGACATATAGATAAAATAGGCAATTACTCATATTAACGTTACAAGTCAAATTTTTCAGTGTAAGAAAAGAGATAAAATGATAAAATCAAAAGGGTAAAGTAGAAATCCTGTAATGTTAAATTTAAATTGCAATTTTACCTATATACCTTACTTTAAAAAAATTATGTTTCATGGCTCTACTCATTGCAAAATTTGAATGACAATGATAAATCAGGGGTAGTAAGAACCCCTGGTATCAAGATTGCAGATTCAAAATATTATAGTTTCCCACTAAAACATACCAGCTCCTTAGAGAAATGACAAGACTTGGGTAGAAAATATATAAAACTAACCTGGGATATCTTGACATATCATAAAGCAAATTCATTATAAAAGACATTGTAAAAGAAGTTCCAAACCATATAGATAAATAAAACAGGCTAATCGAGAAGTGTTCACATATATAGGAGCTGATGGGAAAAGGCTGTCAATGACCAAACATAGGATAACTTGATCATCAAGAAGTATAATGAGAGCAATGGATTAAAATACATAAAGTATTTAAACACCATAATATTTTTTAAAATTACTTATTATTCACTGTTGGAGGTTGCTAGGATAACAACATTCTAAAGATTGGTAAATATGCCTTCTGTTGTAATGCGATGATAAATACACAGCTCTACCTATGAGTTACTCCAGCTTCTCCTTCCCCTCCCACCAAAAAAAATTGAATCTGAATCTAATCAAGCCTCTATATCTATCAAATTTGTAGGAAATAAATGGGATAAAGGAATACAGTAAATAACACCAGGAGGCCACCATCCACAAAATGCTGATTAAGGCAAATATTATATGAAAATTCACAATTGTCTTCAATATCTAATTAACACATTAAAGAGGAGAAGGAAATTGTTACGTATTAAAGGATATGTAATCCATATACAATGTATGGATTTGCCTACCTCCTCATATTGGCAAATAAAATATGAAGACATTTTTGAAAACAATAGATTGTTGAACATAGATTGGCCATCAGATTAATTTAAAGAATTTTTCTTTATTTTACTGGATTAAAAAAAAATTATATTTTTAGAAATTTTTATCTGTTAGAAACACCAAAGAATTTGTAAATGAAAAGACAATGTCTGGATTTTTTTTAAAAAGTTCAGTAAAAAGAAAAAAAAAATGGAGAAGTGGGAATTAAAGCAAGAATGGCAAAATGTTGATAACAATTTTAGCTGGATAAGTTCTTGGAAGTTCAGTGTACTATTCTCTTTAATGTTTGTTTAAATGTTTCCATATATAAAGAACCTAAAAGAGGAAGAAGTGAACTTCAGCTTATACAACCTGGAAGTACAGCTGGGGAAAGAAAATTACCCAGTTTTCAATTTTGTACATCTTTGGAAATTTGTATATTTAGTTCTGCTCCAAGTGTGGGTTAAATATAAATACCTTGCCAATAGTTTAGTTATTTGGGAAAAAATGGCATGTTTTAAAGAAGCAACATTACTACAGAGACAGAGAGATTTATGTTCCAAAAGTTTTATAAATAGGTAGCAATAATCTAGATCAATGGTTCTCAAACTTGTCGTCCATTTGCACTCCTAAAAATTGTGTAAGATTCTAAAGATCTTTTTCTATGTGGGTTATGTCTGTGCTTGTTCTACATTAAAAATCAAAACTAAGAAAATTTTACATATATTTTAAAGTAATGATACACTTATGTCTTAGCATAAATGATCTATTTTATGAAAAATAACTATATTTTCAAAAAAGCCGATGAGAAGAGTGACATCATTTTAGTTCCAGTTTTTCTGATGTCTGCGTTAATTGAAGATTCTCATATTAATTACTCAATGTTGAAATATATTATTTTCCTTAAAAGTAGATAAAGAAAATTCAACTTTAGTTTCACACAGACATGTAGTTTGAAAGGGGAAGATTATTTTCATAGCCTTTTCAGATAATTGTGGCTATTCTTCTTTGATACTGCCCCAAAACTAGATAGCTCATAGTTTCTTAAAGATTAAATGCAATGTGAAATTATCCCTTCATATTCAGTGACAATGAAATCCATTGGTCTCTCTTGCACTTTGAATGGTTCTTTTACTGATATCTAAACTTTATCATTTTACTAATTGGCCATTGGGAAAATATTTGTTCACTGAGTGATGTATATTTCCCACTGGTGACACATTGTATTCTACAATATTAAAAATCATATATAATATGGCCTCCGACCTCATCAAAAATAGCCAAACTCATAGTGACAGATTCAAATGTTCAAAAGTTCTAATTTTTACTTAAAATCACAAATTTTATCATAGTCAACAAATACTATCAATTGTTTTCCTTTAAATGGCAGTCTTATCACATTTCTTTTCAATAAAATGTCTTCCAAGTACCCACGTGTGTACAATCATAGTCTGTATATCAGTTGTTGTTTCAAGTAAAATGGTGTTCCACACACACACATACACACATACGCAGCTCATTCAACTCAAAACTCAAGGAATCACACAAGTGTGTTTGCTAGAGACAATCATCATACTTTGGTATGTATCAGAACTGCTTTAAGAATGCATCACATTTCATCAAATGGAATACTAAAAACGTCTACTCAGGCATTGAAAAAAATCAATAATTTTTAGTGCTTCATCAAGGACATTCTTAAGTGTAAACAGGACTTTAATTATTATGAGAGCATGGCAGTGAATATAATGACAACTAGTACATTTTGATGCTGGTACATTTTGGTGCTATTGCCTTAATTCTTGCTAAAGTCTCAGCAGTTTTACCTACCATCAATGTAAATAGCATGGAGAAAAGGGCAAATGATATTTATGAAAACAGTTTTCACTTCATGAATTCCAGAATTGGTCTCAGAAACCTCCATGGGTCTTCAGACCATGCTATGAGAATCACTGGTCAACCTTGAACATATTGTTTTAGTTCCCTCACACGTATGATAAAATTGTTAACACTTTTAATGTAGGTAACTCACTGGAATTACATGGCAGGACTTGGAGAACTTCAGCATTTTAAGGCTTACTAAGTCATTAACTGCCTCAGTCAGGCCAATAAGTTCTTATGTACAAGTTTCCAGAGGAAAACATTCAACCCATAATAAATTATTTATTCATATCATTTTGATTTTCTCAAAAGAAAATGTATGGAATGCTACATTTTACCTTCCAGGCATTTGAAAACTTTTGAATGTATTTATATAAAGCATATAATGCAGAATTATCTTTTAAAAATTTTTAGATAATTGGATATTCACATGCAGTTGTTAGAAATGATACAGAGAGAGATCCTGTATACTCTTCACCAAGTTTCCCTCAATGATAACACATCACAAAAAGATAGCACACTATCACAACCAGGATGTTGACATTGATGCCGTGAAGATACAGAACATTTCCATCACCTCAAAGATTCCCTCCTATTGTGTTTCTGTAGGCATACCCATTTCAGCCCCCTAAATTCCTTATGACCAATAATCTATTCATTTCCATAATTTTGTCATTTCAAGAATTTTATATAAATAGAATCACACAATATGTAAATTTTTGCAATTAGCTTTTTTATTGTTTAGCTTAATTTCCTGGAGATTCATCCAGGGTATTAAGTGCATGACATTTTGTTTGTTTTTATTACTGACTAGTAATCCACAGTATGAGTGTACCACAGTGTGTTTAATTCATCAGTTGAAGGATATTTGGGTTGTTTTCTGTTTGAGGCTATTAAGGAAAAAAAGATGCTATAAACATTCATGTACAGATATTTAAATATAAGTCTTTATGTCTCTGAGATAAATGTCCAGTACTGCAATTGCTAGGTGGGTTGGTAGTTACATATCTAGTTTTTAAGAAACTGCCAAACTATTTTTTAATGGTTGTACTATTATATGTTTCTACTAGCAATACATGAATGATTTTGTTTTTCTGCATCCTTTCCAGCATTTGGTGATGTTATGATTTTTTAATTTTAGTTCTTCTGATTGGTGTGCAGTAATATCACACTGTGGTTTAACTTACAAGTATTAGAGCATTGTTATAGTCCGATAGGTTTCTCAGACTCAATTTACTTTTTCCAGTCAATTTTCTCTTTGTTGCTCAAATTAAATAATTTCCAAGTTTTGTCTTGTAGTTTACTAATATTTCCTTTCTCCCTCCTTCCATTCTTCCGTTGTACCCATCTACTGAACTTTTTATTCTCAACTGTTCTCTCCATTTGTCTTTCTTGATATCTTCCATTTCTTTATTAAGACTTTAGTTATTTATTTATTTATTTTTGCTAAAGCTTTCTGTTTTAACCACGTCAATAAACGCTTGCTGCAGCATTTTTTTCAAACCATGACTTCTTCAAATCTACTGTAATGGCCTCATTACTCCTGGACAATGATGAAATCCTGATTTTTCTGTAGACTTCATCTGAGACCACCCTAGAAGGGGAGAGAAAAGGGCACCTCATTGCTTATAATCTCTACAGGTTTGAGCCGTAATTTCAAAAGTCACAATCCTGGACACCATACTCTCAAATGTTAAAATTCCAGAAGGTCAAAATCCCAAAAATGTCATACTAGAAAAAAAAAAATTAAAAATTATTTAAAAGTCACTTATTTATGTCTTCAAAGGGAGTTTATTTGAGAAACATAAAAACACAAGAGAACACTTTACAAGCTGCTTTACACAATAAAATAGTCAAAAATAACATTTTTGTAAGCATAAACAGTCACAGCGGTATAAGCTATGTGCAGACAAACTATATTCATAAAGATATAGGTCAAAAAGCAAATTATATACATGCATATCCCTGTGGTTTGTAGTTGTGTAAACTCAGCTTCATATTATCATAATCATAGTCATCTGAAATAGTGTGACAGACAGCCTAAGTCTTTTGACAAGATCAGTCAAAACTGTGATGGGTTACCACCACATATGCAGTTGCCCAAAGAGTAGAGCTTTCAAGAAATGTTATCTTTCACAAATGTAGATGGACAAAAAGAACATCTCTTAATTTATTAAGGAAATTTTAATATTTTTACATATACACATAATGCATAAACACAAAATCAACTCTGTGATAATGCACTCTTGTAGAGTCAAATTTGAAAAAAATATATATTAAAACTCTCTTAAAGTATTTTATACAATTTATACCTCCAGTATTGGAAATGATGCAAAGATGAAAGACATCATAAAAAATTGAAAAAAAAAAAGCTGACAACTTAAAATAATAGGAAAAACCTTAAAAAAATAAAAACAGAAAAACTTTAACCTTCCCCCCAAAAAACTGACATATGAAAAAGTGTATCTTTACAGGGACAGACAATGGGCAATTGCACAGAAGTCGTCTATAAGAGCTGGCTGACTTTCACTATCGTCAACTATATTTTGAAATCCTACATCACAATGAATAGCTACTTTTCTTTTTTCCTTTCAGGGCATGGCTCTCCTCAGAGAATATATTCATGTTCACTTTCTGTGTGGTGTTTCTCTTTAAAAATTCTTCCATTATTTTTTGTACACCAAGTATTCTTTTAAAATTATCCCATCTTCTGTGCCATGCTTCTTTGTCATTTTCAGCATAAGAAAATTTATTTTGCATATACTCATATCCAGATCAAAAATTTGGGAAAAACAATACTGGTGATACAACAGCAACACCATTGCATGTTTTTTTATCCTGCCATGCACATAATTACTTTGTAATTAGTAACTTCACCGGCTTCTTCAGGCAAATGTGGCTTCCATTTATTAAAAGCTCCCAGAATTTCTTCAGGTAGAAGGAAAGCCAATGCAGGCAAATAAATAATTTTTAAACTGAAGGTTTTCTTGTCACCCTATAGCATGGCCAATCCACTCATTTGAATTTTCCAACAAACACATTGGGCTGAATGAGAAAAAAGTATCTTTATTGGAAAACATATTGAAATTCACCTTTAGAAATGTGGATTCCACCTAATTCCAAATCTGTTATGGTTTTCTGCAAAGTCCACTAAATCTTCAAATAAACAAATGATTACTTCATCTTTTCCAATCAATAGATAAATGAACAGATAAGTTTTAAAATTTTCAGATCCAACAGGGTCGTGAATTCCATATAGTTGATTAAAACCCTAGGGATTTTGAAAGTGCCATCTATTAGCCAAAATGAAACACATGCTATTTTTTATATGTTAGGATTAGTAGTAAATATGAGAAGTCTGTTTTTTATTTTTTACAATCAAATCCCTAACCAATAATAGTTCACCATTTGATGTATTTTGTAACACTGAAGGAACATCTATATCAGCAAGTGTCTGGTTCAAAAGTCACTGAGCTTATTGAATTGTTTTTATTCTCCGATGAAGGACGTTTTTGAAGGCAAGCCTGGTGCTATGTGTGAAGGTAGAGAAGTCATACACAGTTGAATAATTTGGCAAGGAAGATTCCTTGAATTTTTTGTCTGCATTTTCACTTCTTCTGTGATCTTTAAAACACTACAGCCATTGACATTAGATCTTCCCCACCTAGTCTACTCAGAATCAAAAACTAATCTCTGAAAATATCCTCACAGATACACCCTAAATAATAATTTACCAGGATTTTAGGTCTTCTTTAATCTAGTCACATTCACGCCTAAAATTAAGTGCACAAGTCCACCCTTTGTCAACTTGAAACCGTACACAACTTCTGAAATTGTATTTCATTTCCAAATAAGACAATAACAAATTAATAGTTGTCTTTAGTATGATGCAACTATCCTTGTGCAACCAAAAATGCACTAATTCCTTCCCCAGGATTTGGCTTTTAACATTAGGAGTTTTAATTTTTCAGGATTGTGATTTGGGAATTTTAGTTATCAAGGATTTTAAACTTTAGAAATTTTGATCTTTTGGGATTCTGATCTCTCAGGATTTCAACATTGGGGATTATAGCATTTGGGGTTGTGCCTTTCAGAAATATGATCAGCACCCAGTTTCTACTAATACAAGGAGTGGGAGTGCCCTGTGGGGCCAGAAGGGATGAAAGTCCCAGACCTATACTTGGCCTTCTCTGAGACCACGCCTATTGGACTATTGGGGTCCCTCTTACAGCCCTGTAAGACTGGCTCCCTACTCAGATTTTGCTGGCATGGGTGGAGGTGAGGCCTTAGGATTTTTTGTTTTTATTTTTGTTTCATGTGGTTTTTTTTTTTTTTTTTTTTTTTTTTTTTTTTTTTTTTTTTTTTTTTTTTTTTTATTTTTATTTATTTTTATTGATCCCAAATAAAAATAATTTTAAAAAAAAAAAAAAAATTTTTTT
>CAUYLG010005848.1:0-39740 GCA_963573385.1 Cacajao melanocephalus | reverse complement strand
ATATTACACCTATTTTAAAAGTGACCACATAATTGGAAGTAAATCACTCCTCAGCAATTGCATAGCATTTCACAGGTTTAAATAAAATATTGGTTGGCTGCTTGTTTGTTATTTTCATCCCTTATTCCTTCCTGTCTCCATCGTTGAGCACAATTATTGGCATAAAAGAGGTTTTTAATACCCATTTTTAGACTGCATTCTAGCCTGGGCAATAGAACAAGAATCCCATTCTCTCTCCCTCTTTCCTTCTCTCTTACATTCTTTTTTTTCTTTCTTTTACTCTTTCTTTCTTCTTTTCTCTTTCTTTCAAAAAATTTAAAAAATTAAAAAAAATTAAAAATAAAAAAAAAAGAAGTGACGTTCATGAATTCTGTATACTGTGAAACTATCCTAAAGAATGAAGGGGAAATAAAATCATTCTCCAAAGTAGAGAAACTAAAAAAAGTTGCTGCTATCAGAAGACCTATGTTTAAAGATAGGTAAAGAATGTTTTTCAAACATAAAGGAAATGGTTTTTTAAAAAAAGAACCTTAGAGTGTCAGGAAGGAAGATGGAAAAATATGGAGGAGACACATGGGTACATACAATAGACTATCCTTTTTCCCATGAGTGTTATAAACTATATTTGATGTTCGAAGCAATTATAATGCCACCTGATATTCATGCCAATATTTAGAAGTATGGAAGTTAAAGGGACCTAAATAAAAGTGAGTTTTCCACACTTCATTTAAAGTGCTAAAATGCTGATACCAGTAGACAGTTATGAATCACAAATGCATATTGTAACACTCAGACCAGACACTAGAAAAGCTATACAAAGACACACACTCAAAAACACTACAAATAAATTAATAAGGAATTTAAAATTTTAATATAACCCATAGGAAGGCAAAAGAAGAGAAGCAGAAATGAGAACCAGGGGAAATCCTAGAAAACAGATAACAAAATGGCAGAATTAACATATCAATAATTACCTTAAATGTAAGTTAGCTAAATACACTAATCTCAAAAGACAGAGATTGAAAGAATTGACCAAAAAAACTGCCTCTATTATATGTGATTTACAATAAACTAATTTCAAATTCAAGACACAGTAGGTCAAAAGTAAAAGGGTGGGAAAAGTTGTACTACGCAAACATTAATTTTTTTCCCTATATAACACCAATGTAAACAAATAATTTTTTGAAAATCAAGAACGGCCACATTAATATCTGACAAAATAGACTTCAGAGCAGAGAGAATTACTACACAGAGGACTTTACATAATGATAAAAGAATAATGATAAATTTATATAATGTAATATATAATATTTCATCAGGAATACCCAACAATCCTAAATGTAATAAATCCTAAACAGCAGAACCTTAAAATATATGAAGAAGAAAAAAAACTGATACAACTGAAAGGAAAAACAGATAAATCATAATTATAATTGGGATTCAACACCCAACTCTCAATAACTTCTAGAATATCTAGACAGAGAATCAGAAAGAATATAGAAGATCTCTACAACACAATCAACAACAGGATCTAGTAACATACAGAGAGTACTAGATCAAACAACAGCATAACTGGAAAAATGAGGATAAACATTTTTCTCCAGGACTCATAAAATATTCACCCATACGTCCCTCAAGGGGCTAGAAAAAGAAGAGCAACTTAAAGGAAGCAAAAGGAAGAAAATAATAAAGATAGCAATAGAAACCAATGAAATTGAAATTAGAAAAACATTAAAGAAAATCAATAAACAAAAATCTACTTTAAAAAATTAATATTTATAAACCTATAGCAAGACTGACAAAAATAAAAACAGCCACAATCACAGTATCAGAAATGAAAAAGAGGCTATCCATGCTGATATTAAAAAGGTAATAGAGAACTACTAGGAACAACTTTACCTCACAAATTCAACAACTTAAATTTGAAAACCACAAGCTACTAAAACTCAACCAAGATGAAACAATCTGAATAGCTTTATATGCAATAAATAAATTGAATTCATTATTAAAAAGCTCCAACAAGCTAAAGAAAAACATACGATCACATCAATCTATGGAGAAAAAGCACTTGAAAAGATCCAATGCTAAGATTTTTTTTCTTTTTTTAAAGAAGGAAAAAAAGACTCTTAGCAAGTTAGGAATAAAAAGGAAACTATCTCAACTTGACAAATAACATCTTTTTTAAAAAAGATTTTAAAAAAAAATCTTAAAGCATTCAGTCTTCAGTCTTTCACCAGATTGAATTCTTTCTCTTTAAGATTGGGAATGGGTGAAGGATGTCTGCTATCACCACTCTTATTTAAGACAGTACCGGAAGTTCTAGCTACTGAAGTTCTTTCTAGAAAGAAAAAAAGGCATGTATTGTGATTAAAAAAAAAAAAAAAAAAACTATCCCTATTTCCAGGTGACATGCCTTTGTAGAAAATCCCAAAGAATCTAAAAATCAAAACAGAAACTCTTAGAACTAACAGCAAGGTCTCAAGACACAAGATAAACACATAAAGATTAGTCAATGTTTATATACTAACAATAAATATATGAAAACTAAAATTAAAAATGTATCACCATTATATTCACTCCAAAGAAAATAAAATTCTTAGATATAAACTTAATAAAATGGGTACAGGATCCTGAAAATTACCAAATACTGACAAAATAAATCAAAAGAGCCTTCGAATCAAAGAAGGTTTCAATAAATAGATATATCATGTCCAAAAGTTGGAAGACTCAACATAGTAAAAGCGCCAACTCCCCAAATTGATCTATAGATTAACTGCAATTCTGTTGTTCAAAATCCCTGCAAAGCCTTTTTTGTTTGTTTGTTTGTTTGTTTTTTGGTAGACATAGACAAACTTATTCTAAAATTAATATGGGAAGACACAAGCCCTAAAATAGGTAAAACAAAACTGAAAAAGAATATAGCTAGAGGAATCAAGCTACCTGATATCAAGTCCTATTGTATAGATACAGTAATCAAGACGGTATGGTGTTGGCAGAGGGATAGACACATAGATTAATGGAACAGAATAGAGAAACCTGAAATGCATCCCCATAAATAGTCCCAACTGATTTTTGACAAAGTTTAAAAAGCAAATCAATGGAGAAAGAACAGCCTTTTCAACAACAACGACAAAAACCCTGAACCTTAAACTAAACCACACATTTTATATAAAATATAATTCAAAATGTATCATAGATTTAAATGAAAAACTAAACTTTTAGAAAAAACATAGGAGAAAATCTTCAAAACCTAGAGTGAGACAGTTATTTGGCTTGTCACCAAAAGCACAACCCATAAAAGAAAAAGTTGGTAAACTGGGCCTCATCAAAATTAGCTTTATTTGTTGTTCTGTGAAAACCCACGAGAAGAGGCTAAAAAGATAAGCTACAGAGGAAGTACTTGCAAACCACATATCCTAAAAAAGACTAGAATATAGGATATATAAAAATAGTTCTTCACCCATACACTTTCAAATATACATACACACACACACACACACATATATATGTTGTAACCAGCACATTTGTGTGTTACAGGGCTCCAGAATCCATTGGATCATTTAGATTTTCACATGTTCTTTCAAGCAATGGTTTTGAGTGTGTGTGGATGTACACCATGGAGGAAGGGGTGAGAGGGATGTAATAATAGCCAAACACAGGCACTAAAGGAGGCTGGGAGTGGGGGGAAGAGGCAAAGTTATCATCTGAACCTCAGGAAGCACAAGGTCTGGAAAATTATTCTGGATACAAGGCTCTCAGCAGCAAGAATTAACCCATGAGTATACATAATTTGTTGGCATTAATAAAGTTTTACCACTTTTAAAAGAATTCTCTTTCAGAGTAAGGAAAGTGCCATTTATTCTTTTGTTTTCCTATACTTCTTAGCAGTGTTCTCTTAATACAAAAATAGAAAGTGAATTAATTACTGCTCTAACAGAGGGAGCCTTGTTGAATCTATATTCAACTGGAGAAGTCATTAAATACCTATGGCTATGTATAAAACAAAGTTTATATATTATAATGCCTCCCCCACCATCCCCACTGTTTTATAATCAGTTTTTTCAAACCTCTTCTCTTCTACCATAAGCCAATAAATTATAGCTCTGGAGGCTCTGCAAAATTTATCTTGGCTTTCTTTCCAATGATGTCCTTATGCTGGATTATGTACATATACATTGTTTTAAAATTTTTGTTAAAGAGTTTTAAAAAATCCTAATAAATACCTATGTGGGCTTCTATAATATCAACATCTAGCACAGTAAGTACATTTTGCAAGAAGGTAACAAATGTAAAAATCACCAGTGACACTGAACTTTATATTTAATAATTACAGTAAGAACATTTTGGTAGATTTTATTCACACAAATTTTAAAAATCATGAACAAAGTCATTAATTCTGAATTCAAACAATATAGTCAAAAATATTTTAATTTAAATTAAGGCACTACAAAGATATTTCTTTAAAGCACACTCATGTTATTTTATTTACACACTATTTCAAGAATTGACAATAAATACACATTTTCCATCTCCTCCTCATCCTTCATTTATAACTTCATGTGTTAACAAGGAAGTAAAACCATCCAAATAAAAGGAATTAAATGCAATCATCCATAGCTTATCAGGTACCGGCACAAGAGGGAGACACCCAAGAACAATGTAAAAACATTTTAATCCTTTAATGTGCCAAGAATTTATCTACAAATTCTTATGCCAAACCTAATGAAATAATAATGCAAAACCTATACACAAACATTGAAATATGTTTTGTTCTATTGCTGTTTATCAGAAGAATTGCATATAAATAACAGCAGCAGAATTGTCCCTATGTTACACATGAATGTACTTATCCTGAATTCACTGACTGAATAAAAAACACTTAATGAAAACTTTTCCTATTACCTTGGGGTATTGTTGTCATGAACAATTAAATGTTTCCTGGAGCCTAATACTTTCTACCACCCAGAAAACAGAGCAGCATATTAGTTATTTAACAAAATACATACCAAAACCTTAATGTAAAAGGCTAGTTTTACTAGAACATTTTCTCAGTGCACTAAAGGAGTCATAGACTTTAACAGTGATAATTTTTTTAAAGACACAAATGAATTAACACATCGTTCAATATATGTTTTTATTAAATAAATACTATTCTTCTTGTCCCATCGACATATACTTTTAAAATTTTTGCTTAATTTACAATTCAAATTAATATTTTGAGAATGTAAGGAAAGACAAATACGTAAATGTCTTGTTGAAAGGGTTAAGATACTGACAGAACATCCCTTCCTATTCCATTCTACATAAAATCCACTCATGAGTTGGAGGCCAAGTATAGATTTCTGAAACTCACAACCACCAATCAACTAATGCAATCATTAAAACTCATACCATTGCAAGGACCAAGTATAAATGATTCTGCTGCTATTTTAGATATTTCAAAAAATCCACTACTTTAAATGAAAAGCTTTGAATGTGTCAATGCTATTTGTTTTTTAATGGAAATTAAAGTAGAACTTTTCTATTACTCTGTTCAGATCAACTATTAACCTTTAGGATAACTATCTTATGTGAAAAAAATTGGAAATAAAATTTGTCAAAAAGCAAAATTAGTACTGTTGGGTTTTATTTATTTTACTGTTCTTAATATAGTCAACTTATGACCAACAGCATAGATTATTTATACAGGGTTTGAAAATGCCTCTCAACAACCCCAAATACAATAGGCAGCAAATACCAGGCTCAAGAAATTAGCAGTGACTCAATAGCATGCATTGTATGTTTGATGACTGGCACCACTGTTGTTTTTTTCCATCATAGATAATCAACATTCAACTAGGCTGCCTATTTATTATACTTTTATATTTGTAAAACAGTTACCAAGTTTATTTTATATTGTCAAAATTTCAAAGATCATACTGTTAACTGCTTGTCTTGCATACTAATGAATGGTTCATGAGCCCAATTTTTCCCCTATTAAATATAATATAGTCTGTCACGACTTAGTTTCTTCATATTACTTTTGATTACTAGACGGTACTAGCAAAGACAGGATGACAGTTCTTCACAATAAACCCTTGGCTCTGAACAAACATGTTAAACAGAAAGATTATTTCTGTGATGCAAATACTGGAAAAAAAAGTGGAGGCAGCACTAAAGCTATTGTGCCACTTAACATATGAATGGTGTAAAAGACCAAAAGATACTAAATTCTGTTTAAAATTTCTTAACTATGGTATAGCCTAAAAAGTAAGGCATAAAGTCCCAAAAATAAATATAAAAATCTCCATTCCTCATTCTGTCCTAGTCAAATTCAGATTTGTATTCGGGTCATAAATTCTTTCTGCAGCATTTGGAAACCTCAGGTTAATAAAATTAAATTATGATTTTAACTTGTGAGTTAGGAGAAAGTAAACAAATATGAAGTGCAAAAATAACCTTTCCTGAGATCTGTGTTCTTTGGGAATGTGGAAGCCTGGCCACAGTCCATCTCTGACCTCCTTCTATAGTAAGTCACGTAATGTCCACACAAACACACACAAACACACTTGCACAGGCCCACGCAAACAAACAATTAAGTAACTTACATAAAGGCATTAAGTACAGATAGAGCAAAAAGCACTTATCTCTCTTTTCTTCTAAATTTCTTATTAACAATAATCTTCAAAAGATATAACCTTTAAGACCAACAGCTTAAGACATAATGGTGACAACTCAAGCTTTTATCAATTGGTCTCAGTTGTTTTTTTGTTTTAATAGGTTTCCTTAAAATATTTCTTCATTTGCTACATCTTTTCTGTCTGGTCCAATTTTATTAACCATCACAGAGCATTTACTACCTCAAGAGGGTACTTGAGATACAAATTAAAGGTAAATATAAAAATATAGGAAACTTTTCCTTCATGATATACAAAATTCACAAATTGCATGAAGATTTCCGTTGTTTTCTTTACAAATATATAAATTTATTAGAAAAACATGCCTACTAAATTTTGGTATATTTTCATTTTGAGATGTATCACATCTTCACTGCAAAATAAAAGCAGAGGAAGTATTTTTCTCGAAAGCCATTTTTAGTATTTCTAGTTAGGGTTGATGTTACCTAATGATTTACTAGCAATTTCACTATGGTCAGGGTTATCTTATTAGCAAATGCAACCAAAACAAAACACAAGGGAAAAAAATAATAATTTTAACATGCTTAGTCTAAGTTCTTTGTCTTTCAAAGTACTCTTTTTCATAGTTACAACACCATTCCTTGGATGCATTCTTAGTTTTGTGATTAATCAAAGACACTTTGTATAAACCCTAGCACGTGTCACCCAATTAAAGGATCATCATCATCTTCTTGTAGCTGAAGTCGAGAAAATGGACGAGGTACAGAAAGTCTATTCTGCATGATTATTATGAGGCATGTTAGCGTGGTTAATACCAAGAGTGCACCTATAACAATCGCGATGGCTTCTGGGAGATTAATGCACCACTGGTCAACTAACAAGCACTTAGTATGACCAAAGGTCCCATTATTGGGATGTGGTTTTATTCCCAGGATGTGGCACATCATTGGATAAATATCCACAATGTTAACTGTGCTATGCTTGTAGCCTTTGTGGAATGCAGGTCCGTGGGCAGCTAGAAATGGATGCATACTAGGCAAAGAATTATCATAACCATGATCACCTACTGCAAAAGAACAAAACAACATCAGTAAATAATATCAGACTTTTTAGGACAAAATAACTTGCTTCTAGTATATACACATTCAATTCTTTCAGAAAAGGACCAGAAATAAAAATTTCTATTTCTTCAGCTCAGCTACGTTCCCTATTTCCCTCTCACACTCACCCACTCACTCACACACACACATCCCTTTTCCCAATTGGTCATAGCCCCAGACTTTACCACCACTTCTCAATCTGATGCACTTATCTTTCAGCCCTAGTACCACTTACTTCACCTATCAATCTCAGCATTGTTTGCAAGAGCTTACTGCAAACAGCACCAGTGATAAAGAGAGTCGTCAGGCTGAGGGTTCTGTGTAACCGGGGAGAGCAGAAGTGAGTAAGACCAGCAAATGGAGAAAAAGTACATCTGTAGCCTAACATATCTCAACTGTTCCTGTGATATGAAAGAGGATGACATAATGTGCTACAGGTTCACTCACAGGTAATAAACACTCCAACATCAAGAGGGCCAGATAACTGAAAATGTTACAGGAGGGATCTTGAATGGAATGTGTTGTCTAACCTAATGATGCTAATTTATAATCCCAGTAAAAGTTAGACTTAAGAAAAAGCATGTGATAGTCCCTAATATAACTCCAATAATAGATTCCCAATTTTTAGCTTTATTTTAACAAATGTTGCCATTTAACGTATACCAGTTGTATTGAATAAGCTCCCACTTTCGTATTAAGTACAGATGACTGAGTGATGAGTATACTGTTATATTATTCTTTGGTTGCATGTTTGAAATATTTCATTATTAAAATAACCTATATGACAAAAAGCAGAATATAACTATATACATATACATATATATATATATATATATAAAGATTTCAACAATATTAAAATACACACACACACACACACACACACACACACATACACACACACACACTCATATAATAGAAAAAAGATTGGATGGGGGAAATGGCCACAATTAACATTTGCCTACAAATCTGTACCGAGGGATTACAGATAGTTTTTGTTCTCTTTTCTATATTTTCAGTTTTCAACAATGAATATGCAACATAACATCAATGTAAATAATGTACAAACTTCATGGGCCCTGAGTCTGTCCTATGCTTGCCTGATACTTCTGAATTGCTATAAATCAGGGAACTCTACACTATAGCCATAGCCAAGGTTAACCCTCCATCCTTTTTGTAAACAATGTTTTACTGAAACACACCACTTCAATTTGTTTACATGTTGTCTATGGCTACTTTCACACAATAAAGGCAGAGTTGAGTAGCTGAGACAGAGAACAGCTGGCCCACAAAGCCTAAACTATTTCCTATCTGACCCTTTACTGAAAATGTTTGCTGACCCCTGCTACAGACCACAAAATTAGATTTTAAAAAAAAAGTTTTTGAATTGAATGTGAAATATGGATAAACAAGCTTCAGTTTGAGGCAAGACCTGTAACTCTCCCCTGTACATTTTCTCCATGTTAGGAGAGATTCTGATAGGGCTATTTTGTTTACTTGCTGGACTTTTTTGTTTGGTTACTTTCTGGTTCTTGCCCAGTATTCTAAATAGCTGTAGCATTCAGGTAAATCATTTTGTCCCTGGGGAAGACTTAGGGTTACTCAGACAAATTTTTTTTTAATACACACAAGAAAAAAAGACTAGCTAATCTCTCCCCGTTTACTGTTTCTTTACTTCTCTCTTTTATTTTCTATAAATCAAGAGAATGAATCTTGAAAATTACTGACAGTAATTGTGGTTTTGGAAAGAAAGCAGGACTATGCCTTTACTCTTAAAGTTACTTTCTAATTTAAAGGTGAAATTGTGATTACTGTAAATTGCTATTAAATGAAGATCTAGGAATTACCTGGTTGAAAACTGAACTAATTATTCTGTGTAAATATCTTTAAATCAAAGTACCCTCTTAACAGAACAGTATCATAATGTATGATTTGTTCCTAGGGTACAACAGAAATATCTCATCTAAATACTTACATTTTTGTGAAGATTCATTTAGCACAATTGTCCAGCCTTCATCGGCAACCAAAATAATGGGCTGAATTCGATCATTATGCTGGTAATAAAATCTGTTAGGAATGTCTTCTTTGAGATAAACATTCATGTGAGAGCTACAGTTTTTCAGTTTGTTATAAACCTCTGTTCTATCTGAGGAAAAAGGAAACAGCAAAGGAAACAAGTTATGATTGATAAGGAAAAAAATATGTCAAACTAGAATAACTGGAAGTAAATTATAGATAATGTCATCTATTAAATCACTTTCTTCTTAAAAAAAAGCAGAGCAATAATAATGTGACAGTGTTGGGGACTGATACACACATAAACACACCTTTCTCAAACATTAACAAATCTCTGTTTCACTTTGTGGATGATCCTGGTGGACTTCTATAGAAAGGGACATTTTTCAGGTGTATCTTCCTAAGTAAGTATAAACTAATTATATGTTACTACTAACTACTAATTCTCTGACCAGTAGAAGAAAGGTACCTCACACTATCTCCAGTAAATATCACATACTAAAATCCAAGATGTTTAAGGAAAAAAATTTCCTTTTACCATTAGTGCAAATAATTAAGAGATATATCAAAAGCAAAGAAATACTCACTTTGAAACTAAACCATAAGCCACATAACTAAACCACAAGCATAAGCCAACTGCTCTAAACTTGTAAATAAGAGAAAAAAATAAATATAATCCCACTCTGAGTATGAGTATACGGTTCTAAACTACAAAAAGCCAGAGCTCCATTCTTTTATACAACCCATTCCCCTCAATCAATTGCCACATTCAATTAATAGTATCCCTCAGCTGAAAGTTTACTTACTTATTCTGGGAAGTAGTGCAGCAACTGGGCTCAAATCTATAAGAGTGTAGTAAGAACGATCAATGCAGAAATCCAACTTTATCAGTCTGTCCTGAGAACACTGGGTCATCCCATGATCACTTGTAATGATCACATTAAGATTTTCCCACAGCCCTAACATCTTGAGTTTTTGTACTAAGTCACCAATAAGATCATCTATGTGTTTCAGCACTCTGCTCATGTTTTTTTCATCTTCGGGTCCATATTTGTGCCCACTTGCATCTGGTTCTTCCCAATAGAGTGCTGCAAAGGTGACTGGTGGGTTCGAATTGTTTAGCCACATGGTAATATTATTTAGTCTCTCCTCAAATGATACTGAGGAGCTGTAATTCATAAAATAGGAAGAGATGGTATTGTGAATGGGTACATCAGTACCAGGCCACATAGCAGCAGCACTTGATCTGTTTTCCTGAAGCTGATTGGTCACCCAGATAGGTACTGCCTCATTCCACCAAAAAGGATCCTTGTCATTAGAGTCAGAAAAATGTTTCTTTGTGACTGCATCGTACATGGAATTAGCCACAATGCCATGGCTTTCTTCATACAAGCCTGTCACAATACTGTAGTGGTTTGGAAATGTTTTTGTGATAAAAACATTTTTAACATGCTCTACCAAGACGCCTTCTTTGATAAAATTTTGGAGATGAGGAAATTCATAATTCTTCAGATAGTCAGCTCTGAATCCATCAAAGGACACTAGTAGTAACTTAGGTGGCAAACTAGAGGAAGAGTCACTTCTACAACCAGTTATAAGTCCAGAAAACAAAAGTATTACTAATAACTTCATAATGAACACGTTGAAGGACAGCAATCGGGGTTCCTAAAATGTAAAAACACAATTTATAAGTAGTAATGCTACTTTATTTGGGTTAAGTTTCAGAATTTTAGCTCACAGGAGGAGATAACCAACATTTATATGCCAGCTTTACCTATATTAGCTTAAATAATGCCATTTATTTAGAGATAACTAAAAGCTAAAATTGGAAAAAATAAAAATTGTCTTTACTTGTCCAATTTCTTATTTATATATATGCCCTACTCTATCCTTCATATGGGCCATTTTTCAAAATTTATTTATTTTTTTATTGTACCTTAAGTTCTGGGGTACAAGTGCAGATCTTGCAAGATTGTTGCACAGGTACACACATGCCATGATGGTTTGCTGTCTCCATCCCCCCATCACCAATATCAGGCATTTCTCCCAATGTTATCCTTCACCAACCTCCCTACTCCCTCTGTCCCTCCCCAGACCCCCAACTCCCAAAAGACCCCAGTGTGTTGTTCCCCTCCCTGTACCATATGGGCCATTTTTATACCCTACGTCAATACTCCTTCTTGGGTGTCTTGCTCATTTGCCACATTAGAAATTCTTCTAAAGGCTTAATAAAAATAGATGCAAAAACTAAAATGATTCTTTTGTATAACATTAAGTTAATGTCAAGCTTTCAGAGGCTCCAGAGATAAGGATTATTTTTCCAATTTAATAAATTGCACCTTATAGTTCCTTTAACTCACAGAAATAAGTGGTGGAAATTCTACCACATTGGCTTATCGCCAGTTCTTATTGAAAAATATTGCTATAAGAAGGGAGGAATAAGAAATAAATGCTATTGAGAAAAAGGCTCCCCTATCAGTCTGTATATGCCTCAGTAGTCACATGAAGTTGACTAACAAACATACAAAGCCTATAGGGACTTTGATGCTTCAGTAACTTATGAAGAAATCTAACAGCTATTGAAATAAATTTCATTACCACGTCCCTCCTAAATTTCCATTTCGCTATTAACAACTATTTTCACTAATACCCTAGGCTTAAAACTATCTCTGATTCTTTGTTCTTTTTTAAAAAATCAATTCACTGATGACAAAAACAGCTTTTTGCTAATAAATCTCCCTGCCTTCACTCTCTGTCTTCTTTGGTCTCTAAGAAAATAGGACATGTGATTTAGGTATAATGATTCACTTTAGATGGACAGGATGCCTATTCCATTGCAACAGGAGAGAAGAAGCAAAGGTAGGGGAGCTGACAGGTTTGAAGGCTGGAGGTGAAGGGAGTTGCTGGAGGTAGGGTTAATTATTGGGAGGGAGTAGAGTGGTAAAAGGTTCAGAGGTCTGAGGAACAGAAAGAATGTCTGAAATAGTTAATGTGGAGGATGGGAGAGCCTATAAGGAAATAGTAGAACTGGAGTCAATGTTGACAGCTGTCATGAATTTTCATAGTGACACAGCTGACTGGTTTTCTCTAGCAACTCAGTAAACCTGGCACAGACATGAACAAAACAGGCAGCTGATCCTATCTGGATTTGAGATTGTGCTGGAAACTGAAGGATGACAAAGAAAGTTGAAGATGTTGACTAAAGAGCAGCTGAAATTTGGGCTACAGCATCTAAGCTGAAGCTGACAGATGTTAAGTGAGAAGTAGAGAAGTTTTTCAACGAGAGGTTCTGGTGAAGTCAAATAAGTAATTAAGATTAGTTAAGAGTGACCTTTAGTGAAAGTTACAAAGATCTGGGATTGCAGTTAGAATGTGGCAAGTGAATGCATGATTTCAGAGTAAGAAGACCCTGGGCATGGTAATGGGTATGCACATTGAGGTCCCAGGTATAAAGAGCAGTGAGTTAACTAATATGATTATGAAGTTCAAGAGTCATTTATCGTGTATTCTCTCAAGTAGACTGAAAATACTTAAAGACAGAGACGTTTTCTCTTTCTTTCAAACATACCACCGGGAGGATCTGTGTACTTGTGGTCAAATACTTACTGACAGAGACTGTGATCCTCTAAAAAACGAAGTCAAAATTATGAAGACCAAAGGCACAGAATCTGATTTATGAGGAACTTGGGATCTAAAACATCTCTACTATTTTAGCCTGAGACAGGCTGCCTTCTGAATGTGGTGCATGGGAAATTTGTTCCTGGTGCTACCCAATAACCAAAAATAATGCAGAGTAACAAAACCACCTCACCAAAGGACAGAGTAATAAACCTAATGAGTGGTAGAGGAGGCATATGGGTATTTCCAGACACAGCCCTAGTCATATCTCAGCAATTTCAGCTATCAAGAATCTAGACAATGATACTTCCTTTTGTTCAATATTTTATTCCCCCAACAGTGTTTATGTACAACTAAACTCCTCCCTCAGAGAGTTTTAACTGGGTTCAGAGGACAATATCATGTGGGCTGCTACAATTTTAGAACTTGTGTCAAGAGCATGCAGATCTCCATGAAAGCTTGGATTGAGTAGATTCCCTGGTTTCTCTAAGTATAGTTCCCTATACCCAAATATTTGTTTCCAATAACAGAGTAGACTTGTAAATCAGCAAATAGGTGGCACAGTATCTTCTCATTGGGAAAACATACTCATAAATTTACTTTTTGAAAAACACTATTTACTGCTCTGGCTCTTTCCCTGTGTAACTATTTTATATTCCCAACCAATCCTGTCCCACTGCACAGCTGTTCTGCTGCCAAGTCCAATCTGGTATGTGTCAGATGGAATGCATTCTCCGTATCTCCAAATCTTTCCCCCTTCCTTAGTTCCCAATCCTTTAAAACAGTTTCACCATTCTCTGTCACAAAGAGATCCCCTGAGTATATGATCAGTTGACAGTCTAGTCAATTCTATCTTCGTATCATCTAATACAGCACATCAGACATAAGAATCACTGAAGGGAGCTTGTTAAAAGTGCAGCTGTCAAGTCACTGTAACTAGAAGATTCTGATTCAGTCAGCCCAGAGTAGAAGCCAGAAACCTGCATTTGAAACAAGCATTTTTAACAGAAACAAGCATTTTTAACAGCTACCCACTCATCCGTCTCTACTACTGCTGTACTTTAGGCCTCAATACCTCTTGTCCAGAGCACTTTTGTCTGTTAATTCACCTTTCTACCTCAACCACCTTCCACTTTCTCACCTCACATCTGCTGCCAACTCAGTCTCCCTGGGCACAGCTCTGTTTATGTTCCCTTCATTTAAATTTATTCAAAAGGTCCCCCCTGCCTAGTCTCACATTCAAGCCCCTCCAGTATCCGGGCCCAACTTGCATGCAAATTACTGTGAAATAATTACAGAAATAACTGTCGACTTGAATTTCTATTTATCATACTTCATTGTCACAATTTTTCTGAAATGTATTAGAATAACATGTAAAGGATAATCATTATTCATCTTGGTGGCCTATAAGTTCTTCAGTATTAGTTTGTATTTCCAGAATATCCTAAAGTGAGTTCCTACATATGAAAAAACTGGGTCAGAAATATTATGTCTGACCCAGCAGTCACCTGGGTCATTTTTTTAAAAATCATTCAACAAATATATACTATCACTAATATCACTAATCCCATAACACAAAAGTATATGTATGTGCCATGTATTAGGTGACAAACAACTTATATACTTTTCAAATATATAATAATCAAAACAGGAGCATAAATAATCAAAATAATAAATCAGGCTATCATCCTGGAAAAAGAAAGACAGGCTTTAAACTTTAATCAATTTTGTTCTACAACACCAAATAACAGAATAGACTTAAATCAGCAAATAGGTGGCACAGTATCTTTTCACAGGGAAAAAATACTCATAAATTTATGAGTATCTATTTGTAACGGTGTGTTGGAGATTCATATAGCATAATTATTATTTTTAAAGTTAAGCTGTTAGAGAAATTACTACAAATGGAATATCATAGTATATCTAAAAATTTTCCAGTAGATTTACCTCTAAGAGCAGAGGGGTGCCAAGACAATTCAACAAATGGTACAGGGACAACTGAATATCCACATGCAAAAGAACAAATACCACCTCATACCATACAGAAAAATTTATTCAAAATAGGTCACAGATCTAGATTAAGAGCTAAAACTGTAAAGATCTTAAAAGACAATGTAGGAGTAAATTTTTGTAACCCTGGGTTAGGCAAAGCCTTCTTAGATACCACACCAAGAGCACAAGTGACCAAAAAAGAGAAATAAAATGGACTTCAAAATTAAAAAGTCTTGTGCTTTAAGGAATACCATTAAGAAAGTGAAAAGACAACCCAGAGAATGGAAGAAAATATTTGCAAATCATAAATCTGATAAGAGATTTGTATCTAGACTATATAAAGAACTGCTACAACTCATTAATAAAAAGTCAAATAATCCAATTTAAAAAAGAGCATGATCTGAAAAAGATATTTCTCCAAAGAAGACACAGATGACGAATTAGCTCACGAAAAGATGCTAAACATCATTAGTCATCAGAAAAATGCAACCAACCCATAAGATACCACTTAACACCCAGAAAGATGATTAAATAATAGATAACAACAAGTATTGATAGAGAAACTGAAATCTTTATAAACTGCTAGTGGAAATGTAAAGTGGTACAGCCACTTTAGAAAATATTCTGGCAGTCTTAGAAGGATTAAACATAGGGCTACCATATAACCCAGCAATTCTACTATTAGGTACGTGCCCAAGAGCAATGAAAACATATGTCTACACAAAAACTTGTACACAAATGTTCACAGCAGCATTATGAATTGAGAAGTGGAAACATCTCGATGTCCACCAACTTATGAAAGAATAAAATGTGATGTATCCATATAATAGAATATTATCTGGCATAAAAATGAAGTACTGATACATGTTACAACCTGGATAAATATGCTAAATGTAAGAATGCAGTCACAAAAGATCACCTACTGTATGACTCCATTAGATGAAATATCTAGAATAGGCAAATCTATAGAGACTGAAACTAACTATAGTAACTATCTAGGGCTGGGGTTGGGGGGAAAATGGATAGTAAATGCCAGTAGGCATAAAGTTTCTTTTTGAGGTGATGAAAATGTTTTCAAATTGATTGTGGTGACAGTTGCACAACTCCATAAAGCTGTACTCTTTAAATGAGTGAATTGAATGGTGTGTGAAGTATATCTCAATGCAACTATTGTTTTTTAAAAAAGAGCAGAGGGAAGTGAAATTGTAATCTTAAATATCATGCCACAAAACAGAAAACATCTTTGATCTCATTTTACCTCAAAAATTGTGTGAATTTTATATTCCATAATACATGAGTGTTTTAACGTGAAAGTTTTATACCACTTCCCATGTGCAAAACAGACCGAAAACCTGTGTCTGTCCTCTCCCACAAAATGCTTCCTCAAATCTAGAGTTAAAAGGATGCTCCAGGAACAAATGCTATTAATCCTGTGGCTCAGTAATCCCTCAGCACACTGCTTGGATTCAAGCATCCCAGTCCTTGTCCTCAAGATTAGTAGTACAGACTGTAGACTGAAGTCAGAAGGGTCCCAAAACCTGAGCTCACACTTAGTAGATGGGTGATCTTGGATAGATCCAACTTTTCTTGGCTTCTGTTTCCTCGTGTGTAAATTGGGGCTATGTAAAGGTTACAGAACAGGCCCTCAAAATTGGTTTTCCTTTATCTATTCTAGTTACAAATATATTGGGAAAAAGCAAGTCTGTACTATGATAGGCAGAATATTATGGTGAAACTACAAAATACGTTAGGAAATTTAGTCTAATCTCCTCTTTTTGCATATGATGAAGCGAAAGTCCAGTGATTGGCTGGACTCAGAAAGTAATCAGTTGCTTTACTGTGTTCTTACAAATTTCATGTACTTAACAAGTTTACAAGTTTGTTAATAATCTCCAAACTATTAACAGAACTCTTCCTGACAGAACACCTTTTATTAGCAGTGTTAGATCCATGTCTACCACATTCTGTCTCTTTCTAACAGGGAGTGCTAAGCTACAGAGGAACCAACAATGAGAAGTTCTTAAGCAGTTTCCAAGGAATGAAAATAAAGTTTGCAGGGAATGAAACTGTTGTATTACAAAATATTGAGAGAAATTCTGTAATTTTTCACACCAAAAAGATGTCAAAAAGAAGAAAAAAAGCAGACCTCTCTGGACTGCAACCAAATATCCCCACAACAGCTGGAAGTGTGAGTTAGTCTTCAATTCATGGGACAAACTACCTTCTAACTTCTCTGGGAAGACATTCTTGCCTGGGTAGAATGCATGTCAGTCAACTCTCACTGGCATTCTTAGCTCATGTGAAGCTGAGAGAGGATAACTGTTAACAGGATATGGTGAAAGTTATTTGTCAATATTAGTACACCATCTGCTCTGTAATACCATGAAACTCTCATACACCTTTAAAAGAGCTTTATTCTATATTCTATATCTATAGCTAACTTAGGCAGTTACCTTTAGATTATTATCAGTTGTTTTCTTATAGTCTAAGGAAAAATATATACTCCCTAAAAAAATTCATTGGTCTTAAAAATCGTAGGATTCTAAATTACTCTCCAATTTTGTAAAACACACAGAAATTTCTAGCATACACAAAATTTTCCAGCACCTTCAAAACACTTTCACTTATATTACTTTATACATAGTAAAATACCTCCCTCCATTACTCCTTGTCATTTCATCAACATTTCTTCCAAATTATATTCTGTAACTAATTTAAGTGGAGGTGGGAGAAGATGTACAACTGCAGAGCTCTTAATTTCCTTAAAATAGATTGAAACAATCTCGGGGGAGAGGAGGGAGAGGCGGGAGAAGAAATAAGAGTTCATAAAACTGAAATCAGCAGTTGATATTTCACAGTAGTTAGCAAATCTTCCTTCAAACTTGGGTCTGATTGCCTGATGATTAAAAAAAAAAAACCCTTCTGGAGTCAGAACCGGTGTAAACCTGAAGCTGCCTGTCACTAGTTGTCCAATCTTGGTTGGACGTGTCCCTTCTCGACTCTGAGCGTGACTTTCCTCATCTGTGAAAGGGGAATACCATGATTTCATAGGTGGTTGTGACAAGAAAAGGAAGCATTGTTTGTAAATCCTTAAAGTGCTTTTAATCCAGCCCTTAAAAAAGCATTTAAATGTACCTTTTATTGCTTGGTTGGCTTGTTTTCTAGGAAATTAGTTCTTAAATATGATTAGCTATAATTAACAAACTCTGATCTATTCAGACAGACGCATGTCGATGCCATGGGTGGTTCTCCTTTAAAACCAAACGCCTTTCCCTCCCAAGCGCTGGCACCCAGCGACCCCGCCCCAGCTCCCCTCATTTCCACCCCAGCTCCACCTTCGGTCCCTCCACTACCGTTCAACTGGCTACTCTCACTTCACCCTTAACACCACAGGTTTCCTTCCCCAGTTCCACAACCACCTGGTAAATTTTCTTTTCTCTTCCCTTACTCGCCTCCGCCTCGGCCCGCCACCTCCCTGGTTGAGTCCCTTCGTGGACGTCCCCGACGCGCCCCAAGGGATGTGCGTATAGCTGGGGAGAATGGGTCAGAGGGTCTCACCATCTCTATTTTCAAACCTTCTAGTGCCCTGGGAAGGGAGTGACATTGCCCCCCAGAACGCCGAGCGCTCGAGGCTCGTACTCACCAGTCGCCGCCACCGCTTCTTTCCAGCGCCGGAACTCGGCGCTCGCGGAACCTGACACTCGTGGGAAGTTACAAGGAAAGGGGACCTGGAGGGAGAAGGGCAAGGCCGAGCTCTTCCTGAGGCGCCTGCGCAGTAGCGGACGCCGCGCCGCGGAGCACTGCCCCAACCTCCCTATCTGCGCCGTTAGGGTACGCAGCTGCCTGGCTAGCGTTTACGGCACCAGCTCGGGGCGGGCTGGGACCGGGCAGCAGAGTCTGAGACATGTTCTTGGATTGGATGCTGGAGACAGAGTTGAATGTAACCTTCTTTCCGATTGGTCAGACAGGTGCTTGGCGAGGTCGAATTGGACCTGGGCGTGGAGGTTCATTCCAATCTCTCACCACTCCCCTTTCTTATCATCCTAGATCAAGATGCCCTTCTGGGGACCTAAAAACCAGCGAGTCCCGAAATGGCCTCTGGCAATTGACAAGCCGAAGGCCTTTTGCCACTTAATGTGCTCCTGGCAGATTATGTGGCCGCGAAGAAAACAACTTTGGCTGCACCAAGTTCCGGCACAATCCTAGAGAAGCTTCTGCCGGTTCCAGTGAGTTGAGATAAATGAAACGTGGATCTGCCATAGCAGTGTTACTGGAGAAGTGAGTACCTTTACCGGGGAAGTTGATTTAATAGGCAGTTTACAAGTAAGGTTAAAAGCAGCACAGTCCCTGCTGCAGGGAACTAGTGATGGATTACAGCTGAGAAATGAGTACTTACTTTGATAGATTCCATGTGAGATTGTGCTCCTGCTTTTGATTGGAAAGTTATTCAATAGAATAATGTAAACTTTCCAACAGAAATAGAAATTACCAAACAGAAGTAGAATTATTCGCTAACAGTTGGGTTGTCCAGTCACACTTGGCAATGAGAGGACAGCATCTTTTTTCTCGTATCTGTAGTGCCAAACACAGAACTTGGTATGGAAATACTTATTAAATCTTTATTGAATTTAATGGAACATTTAAAGGTCCGCCGAGTTCATTGTCCCCCGTGTTAAAATACAGGCTCCAAGAGGTATTTTCTTTCTTGTTCACTACTATATTTCCAGCTCAAATAAAAAGTCCAAATAAATTAAGAATATTAATCACACGCAATATCCTCAAGTGTGAAGCATTTAATAGCTGTAAATCCAGTAGATGGATTAGTAAACTGCAGTCGTGGACCTGAGATATCAAAGTCTGAAGTTGGTCCCTTTGGTTTGAACTTTACAGTATAGCTATTACTAAGAATCTGGAAGCAGCCATGGAGATGATTTGGCAATAGATGTATTATGTTGATTTTTAGTTTGTGCCTTAATAAATTCCAGTTTTAAGTCTCAGGTTGGCCTGTGCATTGGTGAACATAGGCATGCGCTGTCAGAGCTAGAGCGGATGGTAGAGGGTATGTAGTGGAATCCCTGGAACCTGGTTTGAATCCTCACTCTGGCACTCACCAACAGAGCAATTATGGGCCAGTGTTACAACATATCTGAGCTTTCATTTCCTCATCTGCAAAACAGGCCTTGTTACAATACCAGCGTCTTACGATTACTTTCAAATGAACAAGATAAAGCAAGTTGAGTACTCAACACAGCATCTGACACATGTTAAGGGTTGGGGATTATTATCACTATGACCAAAAAAAGTACTCCAATTTGAACAATAGTCAGGGTAAGGCCAAGTTTTGGGGGAATTTATGAAATGTCCAGTTACATAAAATTTAAGTTTAGCAGAACTTAAATTTTGTGGCATTCGAAGGTATTGTGCATATCCTGTTTGTTCATTCAGTAGGTGCATATGTATGCTTAAAGGGTGGACAAAACTGAGTGTCATCTAGGTCAAATATGCAGCTGGATGGGCATCAGGAGAGAAGGACTTTCTTTATCCACTGCTATTGCCTGTGTGGCTGGGTCAAATTAGGAAGTCTCATGCCTGGGCTCCTGCTCTATAAGATAAAAGGTAAGGAATAGAGGGACAAAATGACACATAAGGATGTTTGGCCGTAAACTTTTGTTATCCTCTCTATGTATTTACCATTTCAACCACAGCCAAAATCTTGTTATAGTAAGGACATTTATCACCTTGTAGAACAAGAAGTCCAGAGGTAAGGCAGACTTCAGGACTGGTTGAGTTAGCAACTCAACAATATCATGGTGTACTCAGTTTTTGCAGCTTTACACCTAGCTTTTAACAGAGTTGACTTCTGGTTCCTGTAGTGGGAAATATAACTACCAGCAGCAACAGGAACCATGTAATTCATTTTTCACTTCCACTGGGTGATAGAAATGACTTCTAGATTTCCTCTGTCTCTTTGAAGTCTCCAGCAACTATTTCCCTCAATCACTTTGGACAGAATTGTGTCATATGTCCAAATCCAAGCCAGCCAAGGATATGGTTACCTGTAGACCAATGCAGTCCACAGCTTGAACTGAGGTCTCTCCCAAACTGCACTTTTTTTCTCAATGGAAATGGGCTGGAATGAGTGCTGGAAAGTCAGCCACAAAGTTCACTATAGTTTCATTGTAGGAATTTAATGATTATAAAAGAAAACATAATGGTAACAAATTTCTTATTTACAGTGTGATTTTTAGACTTAAATGTTGTTTTATTTAGGTATGTAAAATAATATTCATTTATAATGTTTTTTTAGCTCAGCTTTTGCAAAGGGAATTTTATATAAATTCTTGAAATATAGAGAGCCTTTAAACCCATTTTATGTTAGAGACTGAAATAAACTGGAAGCAATAGTCTAAACTTACTATTTATAAATGAATGTACCCTACAGAGAAATGACTGACCAAACATACAATTAGATAGAAGAAATATATTCTAATGTTTGATACCAGAGTAGGGTGACTATAGTTAAAATCAATGTATATGTGAAAGAGAGGACTTGGAATGTTCCCATCCCACAGAAATGATAAATACTCGAAGTAATAGATACCCTAAATACCCTGACTTGATAGTTATACATTCAATGCATGTAAGAAAATATCACATCTGTCCCATAAATGCATACAAATATCATTTATCAATAAAAAAATAAATTCACAAAATCTAACTACAACTAGAGTCTTTGCCACCATGGAGCAATGTCACATTTGGAAGCAGCATGTCAGAGGCAGTTTCTTTTTCTCCCATGAACTACACTCAAGACTGAACATTCATTCATTAACACAAAAATATTTTAAAAACCTTATCCTATTTTCACAATTAAAGACATAGCTCTCTATACAATTATTTCTATTTTATACTTCTAATTGTGATGTATAACTCATTGCTGGAAGGAATAGGTCAGAAGTTAGAAGTTACAGGAAAAAGGTTTCTGAGCAAAAGCCACACTCTGCCCAAAGAAAAACAATTCCTGTCTACTGCTCAGTTCCAATTAAACAATGATGAAACAGAAACTAAAGAACTGAATTTCAAGTCACTAGGAGAGTATTTAAGATTCACTTTTTAATATAAATTGCATGTTGAAGTAAACAATGCAGATTTTATCTTATTGTAACAGGGGAAAAGGACCTTATCATTGCATTTTAGTGATTTTGAAAGTTTCTTTGGTGAAAACTTTTCAGCGACTCCATTTCAGTAAGATTATATTGGAATAATCTCAATCAAGTTGAGATTGTAAAATATTTTTAAGCACTCCTTTAAAAAATGATTCTGTATTAACCACCATGAACTATTGTGTTAGACATTCTTCACTCTAAAGGATTTTTTTAAACTATTTAATAAAGTCATGAAAGAAGCAGTATAAATTCTTTTGAGGCTTTCCTATGTGGAGAGCCATGTGCTCAATTTTTCAAAAGATACAAAAATAAGTAAGATTTATTCCCTGCCCTCAAGGTGCCTCTAATCTAGGAAAGCGAATGGAGAGGACACTACTCTGGTACTTTTGCCTGCCCAGCATTCATTTCCTCCTCCTTCTGGCGATTCCTCCAGGAAACCACTCCACCTTCATTCTTTGACTATGGAGTCAGATGGGGCTGACCGTAATTCCCCTCATTTGCAGGGCAAGACTCCTAAGGTGCCAGCTATCTTGGTTTGTCTCAAATGGAAGAGGTTCCTGGGACATGGGATTTCTAATTCTAAAATCAGAAAAGCAACAAGCAAATTGGGGTGAGTTGATCACCCTAACCCTGACCCAAGCTTGGACTTTTAGAGCCAATTTTACCCCATTAACCACATGAATTAGTTCATTGATGGGGACATGCCTCAGACCAGGCCAAAATGACTCAATTCTGAAAGTTTTGTTGAAACAATTGGGAAGGAGTCAGTGTTTTAGCAACCATTGCTAAATAGGTAGAGTATAAGCCTACCTATTTAGCAATTGTTGATACAGGAGTATAAGGAGGCTTACCTCCTTATACTACCTATTTAACAATTGTTGATACTCTACCTATTTAGCATTGGAGCTGCTGGTAGCCATCACTGTCACTGTAAAGGGAAAGTCTACCTGAGAATGAAGGCAACACAGAAGAAAGCAGAGCCAAGAGCTGGAGCCCAACACCTGATGACACTAAGCACTTGGGTCCAAGTATCCCTGAAGCTCCATCCCTGGACATTTCACTTTACATGACTTAGTCAATTATCTTTTTGCTTAAACTAGTTTTAACTGGGTTTCTACTACTTGTATCTAAATAAGGCCTAAGAAAAGGGACCATGTGTTTATACTATACTGTCAAGTGAGGTAAATGCTATAAAAGAGGCCCAAAAGGAGAAGAGTTAAATCATGCAAAGGTGAAATTCAGCTGCAAGAAGTCAGGAAATGGATTCAGGATGAGCTGGCATTTGATTAATTCTTGCAGATTAGCGTAGTGTAAGTAGTTTCCTGTGACTGCTCTAACTACCACACTCTTAGTGGCTTGACTAACACAAATTTCTTACTTGCAGTTCTGGAGTTGAGAATGGATCTGCAGGGCTGCATTCTTCTGGAGATCTTGAAGAGAATTCACTTCTTTGCCTTTTCCAGCCTCTAGAGGCCACCTATATTCCTTGACTCATGGTCTCATACTTTTATCTGCAAAGCATCTTCTAATCTCTCCCTCTCTAATTCTGACTCTCCTGCCTCCTTTTTTCCTGATAAGGTTTCCACATCATGATTACACATTGGGCCCACCTAGATGATGCAAGATAATATCTCCCCTTCTCAAGACCCTTACCTTAATCAGGCCTGCTAGGCCCCCTTTATCATGTAAGGTAACTTGTACATTCTGGAGATTAGGATGTAGACATCTTTGGTCAACTATTAATGTCTGGCTGAGGGAATAGCATTGGTAAAGGCACCAAGATAAGAGAAGTATGTTAGTCCATGAAAATAATTTAATTTTCCTGGAAAATATTTCAGGGATCATTGGTATTGACTGGAAAGATTGGTTAAAATAATCTTATCTTGTAGACAGGGAAGGAATCATACTTCATTTAGTACTTAATGAGGTGCAAAGAACTATGCTTTTTGTATTATAGAAATAGGGACGAGTATAACATTATCTCTACCCTCAAAAAGTTTACAATGTAGTATGGAGAAAGATATCTACATGTAAAGTGTCCAGGATAGTCCTAGTTTATGCCTGTTGTGCCACATAAATATTCATTGTGCCCCCTTTCACCTTAAAAATGTCTTGGTCTGGATGATGAAATATGTGATCACCCTGCCTAAATGCCATCATCATTATTTATTGAAGATTATCATGTAGGAGCCCTGTGTTAGACCTTGGGAGAAAGCAAGAGATATAGGCAAATTTTCTGGGCTCAAGGTGTTTATCATTTAGTTTTAGAGTTCAAAGATGTTTATAACATGATAAGGTAGCACAAATAGTATTTGGTCAACAAAGCAGCAGCATAAATCCTAAGCAAGAGAAACAGAAAATAGGTGCAACAGAAAACAAGAGCTGTAAGATGAGAGACATCCTTGCAGCCTGGGTGAGCTGAGCAGGCTTCAGCCGGTGAGATGCACAGTTGGCACTGGAGCTTCAAATGTAGGCAGGCTTGTGAAAATGAAGATGCACAGGCGGCACCCAGGTAAGGGCATAGACCTGGATCACTTATGATGTGTCAATAGAGATGGAGAAAAATGTCACTGTCTTGTATTTCAGTATTTCATTGAATCTAAGATACATCCTTTGTTAAGAAACTCTATTATTTTATATACCACTAAGGAAAATTGTTGCCAATCTGCTTTAAGAAATATTCTGATTTCAGAGATGTTAAAATGTGAAAAAAAAATTCTGTTTTAGAATTGATGAAATAAGATAGTATTTCTTCTCGAATTTAAAGATTCTTGCTAAAGTGGCTCACCTGTGGACTTGTTTAAGGTCTTTAAATTTTTTAAATTGTTATTTGATGTTTCTAATCATTGGTCAGCCTATGGCTTTCTCCCAAGTATATTTATATCTCAAACTATGGGACTGCAAAAAATGTATGTAGAATTTAATAAACATTTTCTTCCTAACAGTGTGATTAGAAGAATTCTCTTTACTCACAAACCCTCCCTTGGATCCTACTTGAAATATCCAGAATTAGCACAGCCCATTTAAGATATTAAAAGAGCTATACATTTTAATTGGGTTGAGTCCAGATAGAGTAATATATCAGTTAACCAACATATTTGCATGTATTAGTTTACTGTTTCCCAAACTTGCTGAATTATAGAATCACCTGTGGCTTTTGTTAAAAATGTCCCAAGCCCCTCCTTTGAAGATTTGGATCTAGTAAATCTTATGTGGTGTCTGAGGACTTCTGTTTTTCACAAGCACTGATTGTCTCATGATCAGGCATGTTTGGGAAGTATCAGATTAGGTAGTAAGTGGTAACCTGGTATCCTGTTGTGTTACATGGTGGAGTGCAGCTGACAGGACACCATGGGGACACTTGCATGATGGTGAGAAGCTAATATGTGAAACATGGGGCTTTGTGCACTAGGTAGAGAAGAGCCTCAGATTGGCCAGGGGTAGTTTGAGGTCACTAAATGCTTAAGGAAGGAAAGGAAGTATAGAATAATAATTGAAATTTGAATGTGTTGATTGCTTTGCAGCCTACACGATGTTTTTACATTAGAGTCTTACTTGGTTTTCACAATTGGTCTGTAAATAAGCATTCCTTATATATCCATGTTATTTCTAAATCACAGAGGTTCAGGTGTTCACCTAAGGTTCTATGGGAAGTGTCAGGGCTGAGTCCTGCAGTGCATGCAGGAGCAGTGGATGAAGGGAGCCCTTCTCTTCTGTTGCCATCAGCTGCTGACTTGACCACACATCTGACCCAGATGGCCATCAATTTTGTTCACCCTTTAAGCAACCAGGCGCCTACTGAATGAACAAAGATGATATGGACAATATCCCCCAAATGCTAGAAAATTTAAGTTCTGCTACATTGAATATTACATACATTCCTCCAGAACCTGGCCTTACCCTGATGATTATTCAAATTGTGGTACATTTCTGTGGTCATAATGATAATAATCCCCAACACTTAACATGTGTCAGATACTGTGCTGAGTACTCTACTTGCTTTATGGCATATATTTGATAGTAATCCTAAGAGGTTGGTATTGTAACAAGGCCTGTTTTGCAGATGAGGAAATGAAAGCTCAAATAGCTTGAAATATTGGCCTATGATTGTTCTGCTGGTGAGTGGGAAAGTGAATATTCAAATTCAGGTTTGTAGGTTCTAGGAATTGCACTACATAACCTTTGCCATACCCCCCACCCCAACCCCACAGCTCTGAAAGCCCATATTCACCAATGCACAGGCCAGCCTTTAGGCTTGAAACGAATTAACCTATCCAGGCACAAACTTAAAAAATCAGAAAAAAAAATAGAAGACATCTAGCCTCAACTTGTCTCCACAGCTGCTTCCAGACTCTGTGGTCTTGCTAATGGTTATACCCAAAGTCTTGGTAATGATTCTACGTCTCTTGTTAATGGCTATCCAGTGGGGTCAGGGCCCTACTCTCACGTGTTCTAACAATATAGGTACTCTTTAGAGGAGGATGATAAATATAGCATGACTTTTTATAATTATATCCAAAATTTCCAGATAATTTTACACTTGACTGAAACCTCCTTGAACTTTTTAAGGCCAGCTTCCATCCCTGAAGATATCAGTTCCCTCTTTTATGTCATGTGAAAAACTGGCTGGGCCCTGCTCTATTTCTGACCTGGCATGAATGCCATCTGGTTTGCTTAACCTAAGGCACCTGGATGTAACTGGTTTTGTTAGACACATGTAAATATCTGTTATTTAGATTATAGAAACTCAGGCATTGTAATCTCTTTTGACATCCATTAAAAATAAAAGGTCTACTTGTTTAAGTGACATAATTTTTCAGAGACAAACAGAGGCTGCTTCTGTTGAAGTCACCTTTTGTAGAAGGCATACAAAATCGGCTAACAGTAATGTAATTGTGTTAGTGCTTTCTGAAGGTAAAAACATACAAACAAAATGGAAAGTCTTAATTAGTGTAACTCTTTATTGTAAAACCCAAAAGCTGAAAAAAGGGAGAAAATTTTTATTATCAAATTATAGGGCTAGAGGAAGCACAGTTTGGAGCAGCTCATCTATGTTGCCTGCCCACACCTAGGATGTATCTGATTCTGCAGACCCAGAAACAGATTAGGGAGCAAGAAACTTGGTAAATTAAAATATTTGGTAAGAAGGAAAAATCAGAATCTGTGCTCAGCCACAAGGTGTGGCCTCAGTGAAAAAGGTGGATTTCTGACCCCTTTTCTGGGAGCTAGTGGAGTTCTGGCTTCTCACTCTTCCTGTTTAGATGATAGTGGTGTCATTACTGACTGTGCCCATGTGTAACCTCTAGGCCCAACTCCTCGAATTACACTTAGCCTCATGGTTTCCAACCACTCTTCTAAGCTCTCAACCAGAGGTCCAGAATCTCTCTAGGGTCACCTACTGTGGTCCTGCCTCCAGGGATTCAATGGAGTCGCCAAGCTACGACTCAAATCCCCTGTCTTCTCACTTTCCTCTCCACATAACTCATCATCAGCACTCAGTGTCAATAAGCTGTCTTGCTATCATCCCTGAATTTTTGCCCTGGTCACCCACTGGCTTATAGAATCCCCCAGCCACTCATGACCTCCATATCACTCTCCCAAGTATTCCATACACTCAGCAACCTCCCTCAGCTGCTCCTGTAGCCTCAGACACATGCAGGCCCTCTCAGAAATTTACAGAAGTTGTCCACCTGTGTTAGTTTGCAAAGACTGCCATAACAAAGTACCACAGACTGGGAGGCTTTAAACAATAGCAATGTATTTTCTCATAATTCTGAAGGGTTGAAGAACTGTTAGAGTAGGCAGATAGATGCAAGCAGGCAGGGGGAGCCCCTGAATCAAGGGAGGTCTGGAAAATCTCACACGCCAGAGACCACCTGAAACATGTACGCCAGACAGGAGCAGAGAGGAGAAGTATCTATGCAGGAAGGAACTCCCGTTAAGATGCCCAGTAGTAGCTTGCTCTGCAGTTAACCTGGTAGAATGTAGCTAGATGCATGCTGATAAGGAGGGAAGGGGGCAAAAGAGAAATTCCTAAGAGATACATAGGTGCAATAAGTATGGGTTTGCCTGCTATCCAGTCTTTCAGGGGTGATGGTAATGAGCAGTGCCAACACTGGGTGGCACATGCACATAAACTGACAATAATAAGGGAGAATCCCACAACCCTGGTGTGGGAAATAGGTAGGGGAAAGGCAGGGACTTAAGGCAATAGTGGGAAAACTTAGACAAAGAAAAAAGGTAGAGACTTAAAACAGAGGCGGGAACTTCAAGAAAGAGTTCCACATAAGAAAAACTACAGTGCGGGACTCTTGGGGCTGCTGGCCCATTCTTTCAGGAGTCCACTCTGCCCCATCTTTCAGAATGTATTGTCCCTTTAAATAAACTCCCTCCTCCTCATTTTCCTTCAGTAAAGCTCTCTGCTATCTTTGAACTGTCTCTCTTGGCTGAAATATTTCTCCCAAAATGACTAAGGACTGAAGATTCCTCCACTTCCCAGTAACAGAACAATATCAAGGTGTCAGCAGAGTGGGTTTCCTCTAAGGGCCCCTCTCCTTGGCTTCTGGTTGGCCATCTTCTCTCCATCTTTATGTGGTTTACCCCCACTGTGCATGTTTATGTCCTCATGTCTTTTTAAAAGGACATTGGTCAGACTGGGGCCAACCTCTGTGGTCTTGGTTTAACTGAATTAAAGCCCCTATCTCCAAATATAGTCATATTCTGAGGTACTAGGGATGAGGACTTCAATACATGAATTTTAATGGGGCAAGAACACAAAATTGCACCCATACCATCATCTAATTAAAGAAGTGTCTGGTCCCCCTGCCAGCATGACTCACTTGTTTCCAGGTTTGACCCACCTGCTGGTAAGTGTTCCACACCTGCTGGCTGGTGTCATATAACTGCTTGCTCTTATCATTTACCTGCCTAGTGACAGAAGCTGCCCACTTGCTGGGGTGTAAGAAACCCTTGACTTCCTAATAACCACAGCCCAGTTCCTGACATCACCTGTTTGCAAAGCTGCCCCACAACTTAATTTCTTACCTCCTCTATTTCTTAATGCCTCAGGCCACCCCACTTCTTCTGGGACCCTAGTGTACTCACCTTCTGAGCTGTTTGCTTCCCTTCCCACTTCTTACTCCCTAGTGGTCACTCAGCAGCCAGATGGAGCTTTTGAATTGAAATACCATTTCCTGTGGCTCACCTGCTCAGACCCTGAAATATTCTCTCAGATTCAGAATTAATCCAGGCTTCTTACTGTGACTGATGGTGCCTCACACCAAAGACCCTTGAGTAATTGCATATTTCCCAGACCTCAGTTCCCTCCAACTCGCAATCTCATATACATCATCTTTGACAACCTGGCCTGCTACTTATTGTTTTTTTGTTTTTTGAGACAGAGTCTCTCGCTCTGTCACCTAGGCTGGAGTGCAGTAGCATGATCTCAGCTCACTGCGACCTCTACCTACTGGGTTCAAGCAATTGTCCTGTCTCGGACTCCTCAGTAGCTGGGACTACAGGCGTGTGCCACCATGCCTGGCTAATTTTTATATTTTTAGTAGAGATGGGGTTTCACCGTGTTGGCCAGATTGTTCTCAAACTCCTGACCTCAGGTGATTCACTCACTTTGGCTTTCCAAAGTGTTGAGATTACAGGCGTGAGCCACTGCACCCGGCATGCTTATTCTTATTTCTTCTTCTCAGAGACCTTGATAAGCTCATTTATGCCTCAGAACCTTTGCCCCATCACCACTGCCTAAATCACCCTCCACACAAAGTTTTGAATGTCTCATCCCCATACTCATTAAATCTCTGCAAGAGAAACGCGTTTATTAATAAACTCCTTTTTATAAAACCATCAGATCTCATGAGACCTATTCACTATCATAAGAACAGTACAGGAAAGACTCTACCCCATGATTCAATTACTTCCCACCAGGTCCCTCCCACAACACCTGGGAATTGTGGGAGCTACAATTCAAGATGAGATTTGGGTGGAGACACAGTCAAACCATCTCACCTTACTTTGAAACTTTAAAATGTTTCGTATGTTAAAAGCCAAGTTGAAAACTTTGGAAAGATTTGGATTAAAAGTTGTTAGATAAAGAGGAAAAGAAAGGGAAAATAAAACAAATGGGGATAAGCAGAAAAGACTAAATTTCAACATATCCCATATCTTCTTGAATCACTCTCTTAGCCCTGAGAATAGGTCAGTTCAGTTAAATAGCTGTGTCCCATTTCAGGAGGTGGCACTGCAGATAGGCTAGGCCTCTATATGCAGCACACATCTTTAGTGAGAGGTATTTCTAGGGAAATAGAAGAAAAACAAAAGTGGATGTCTGAAGCAGTCTATACGCTAGTTTTTCTAGAGACTCTAAAGCATCTTCAGATGCCAGGGGCCATCTGATGGATTTTTTTCTGGATTATAGTTTGAATTAGGTGTTCAAGTGAGCTTTCTGAGTAGTCCATAAATCATCAGGTATGAAGGCTGTTTATCTATAAGTTGCTGTAGTGATTTCTTCTACAGTTCATTCAAGTTGTCTGTTTCCAAAAAAAAAAAAAAAAAAAGCACAGGTTTGATTTCTAGTGATTCCAAGTGAGAAAAATAGAAGAAAAATTTGAAATCATTTTCAATATATTTGTAACCAGGTTAAGGGTTCAATCCAAATTGTAGGAAATTATGAAACCTAAAAACTACTAACAAGGCTATAATCGAATAACAGGTGTACTATAATTTTCTTCTCAAACATAATTTTTTCTCTCCCCAGTTCCCCATTTCTACCAAGCATAAATAATAGTAGGACCAATTTATTTGCAAAATAAGTTTTAGTTTTGTTGTATTTGGCTTGATTATTTGCATAAAATTCAGCAAGCATAGTGATTGACTATGTAGGTTTTTAAGCTGGATTTGCTGGAGGAAATTATGAAGAATCTCAGATTAGACTTTTAAAAGCCTGAAGCTAGGAAACCAAGCCAAGAATTTGCCAACAGACTGTGGTTGTAATATCCGTATGAATTGCGTAAATTATTTTCTTCTTGAGGTCCCACAAGATCTTGCAATTCCTGGGCCTGTCAGAAGTGACATTCTTTACCTGCCTGCCTCTTATAAGGTCAAAGAAACCTTATAAGAGAACCATGTAGACAAGGTACTAGATCAATCTTTCCAGTCTCAAAGTAGTCCAGTCATAACTGAAAATATGCCCTTCTAGTCAAAGCCTTGGAAAAATAACCAGTGTCTCCAATTACATCCTTTTACAAAAGAAAACAGATTCTTATTAAAATTATGCCAGTAACTATGTTGCCATAAATTAAAAATACTAACAAAGAATTTCCAAATTCTTGCAAAATCAGGTAGAGAGAAAGACAAACCTTTCAACTTTGCTTAGAAAACTATTTTCACCCTATTGTTGTAAGCTATAAGTAGCTCAAAAGAAAAAAAATTTTCTTGACTCTGGAAAACCAAACATAAAAAGAATCAGCCATGTTTCAAACAAAGCCATAAAAAATTATTTCAGTCCCCTATTAATTAATTCCCATGTAATTCATGCTTGTTCTAATTGATATTGTTAGCAATCCTCATGAACACATCAGCTTTTTAATTAGAGTCCTGGAAGTTTTTAATCTAGTCCAATGTTATATACTAGATTCACCTTTGATCTCCAAAGTTACCAGAAACCTGTATTCAAGAGTGCTGTTAAATACTGGTGAGGATCTTTTCCAAAAATTTCCTTGAAGAAGAAGAAAATTTGGGACTACAGTCAATTATAAACCATTCTTTGAGAAAAGTCACATAAAATAATTATTGTCTCTGGGTGACAAAAGACTTAGAAATAGCCATAAAGACACAATGGATTTTAAAAAGTTGGTTATTCCAATGGCATACAACAATTTAATGTAATAATCATAATTATTACTGATAATATATCCTAAGACATATAAGAATTTAAGGAATCTACACAACTTTGGGACACATTAATAACATATTTATACAAGTTAAACACCATTTCTAATTTGACAGTGCTTCCCTTATCACTTTAACATACTAAATCAACCTAATATAAGTCTCTCTTGGAATTTCAGGATCCCTAATATACAAAAAATTAATTTTAAGTCAAAGATTAAAGTTGGAATTTGAAATATGATTTTGGAAAGTGCTTAAAATGGGAACACAGGACACTGAAAAATAACATTCACTCAATTAGCCAAAGTGATAATTCAAAGGTTTCAAAAGGCAAAATCATTTATGGTAACAAAAGACTCAATTAAAAGACCTGATAGGCTGGGTGTAGTGGCTCATGCCTCTAATCCCAACATGTTGGGAAGCAAAGGCCAGTGGCTCACCTGAAGTTAGGGCTCAAGACCAGCCTGTCCAACATGGTGAAACCTCATTTCTACTAAAAGTACAAAAAAATTAGCTGGCTGTAGTGACAGGCACCTGTAATCCCAGCTACTTGAGAGGCTGAGGTATGAGAATTGCTTGAACCCAGGAGACAGAGGTTGCAATGATCCAAGACCTCACCATTTCACTCCAGCCTGGGCAACAAGAACAAAACTCCATCTAAAAAAAAAAAAAAAAAAAAAGACCTGATAAAGGCAGCATGAGGCAAACAAAATCTGTCTCTCTCTTACCTTTATTTTTTGGCAGTTTACTTAAAAGGTAAACAAAACTATTTTACTATCTCTTATTAATATTACACCAAAAATCATGTTCTAAAAAGAAAGTCAAATTTCACTATTGCATCCTTTTTCATGTTTCAAATTTCACTTTTGTATTATTCATTTTAACAATAATTTAAATAAAACATTATAAGCAGATTCATGCAATCTAAATCTGCTTTGACCACACACAATAAGATTTCTATAGCTTCTTAAACATTTTCCTTTTTAGCTTCTTATAATTTTCCTCATTTTCTTTCTTTCAACTTTCTATATCCATTCAGTTTTATTCATTATTATTTTTATTCCCTCAATTTAAAACAACTTTTAAAATCCTCTAAACTAAGCAAAATCACTTTTCCTTTAACAAAACCCACATTTTCATGCCTTCTTATAACATTTTTTGAACCAAAAATATTTCCTACTTTTCTTTTCTTTTTTTTTTTTTTTTTTTTTTTTTTTTGAGACAGAGTCTTGCTCTATCTTCAGGTGCCAGGCTGGAGTGCAGTGGCGCGATCTCAGCTCACTGCAACCTCCACCTCCTGGGTTCAAGCAATTCTCCTACCTCAGCCTCCTGAGTAGCTAGGACTATAGGCTCACACCACCATGCCCAGCTAATTTTTTTTTTTTTGTATTTTTTAGTAGTTATGGGGTTTCACTGTTTGGCCAGGATGGTCTCGATCTCTTGACCTCGTTATCCACCCGCCTCAGCCTCCCAAAGTGCTGGGATTACAGGTGTGAGCCACCACGCCCAGCCTTCCTACTTTTCTTATATACTTTGCATACAGAACTGTTTATTAATATATCTTGCAGTTTTAATTACACATATTAATTACAATTTTACCTTTTATTTTGGTGACCCTTGTCTTGTGAAAAACCTAGGAAATAGGCAATTTTAATTATGTGCCAGATGCAGATCCCAAGACAAGGGACAGGGCTGTGAAGATTATGCCTGAAGGATCCACCTCTTCCTAGGAAGGCCAAAAGACACAACTGAGCCAGGGAGAAAGGGATCAGGTCCTGTACTCAGGCTTCACCATGGCCACTTGCCTAGACCTCAAAATCTAAAGGCTGAAATCCAAAAACATAAGCTCACAGATAGAAAATGTAATAGAAGCAACAGTCTTATGACTTTAAAACATGTATTAGAGACAGTATACACCTGTCTGACCAATAGAACCAGGCAAAAATAAAGTGTAAATTAAATTATGAAGATGTTTATATTTTACCAATGATTTTTAAAATTGCTTTATTTATGAAAGATTACTAAAATCATGTAAGTTTGGAAAGCTTCTGGGCTAATGATGGGCACTCATTTATTTATAAATTAAGTTGGGACAATATATAAACATAGATGTGTATGCATGTATACACAAAAATGCAAACATAAAAAAAGACTTTGAGGAAACTTAAAACTCTAAAACTTGGGAAACAGATCCAAGATGGATGAATAGGAACAGCTCTGGAGTGCAGTTCCCAGTGAGAATGCAGAGGGTGAGTGATCACCGCATATCCAAATTAGATTTTACTGCCCACAGACCAGGAGATTCCCGGGCTGAAAAGCACCATGAGTCTCCAGGATGGCTGTTTCAGCTGGTGCAGCAGATCTCCACACAAAAACTCACACAAATCTGGGCGGCTGTTTCAACTGGCACCTGGAACACCTGTGAGACAGAGCCACCCATTCAACTGAAAAAAAGGGGATGGAAACAGGGAGCCAAGTGATCTGGCTCAGCGGGTCCCACCCCCACAAACACCAGCAATCTGAAATGCTCTGGATTGAGAGTTTCACAGCAAGCACAGCTGGACCTGGGACAGTCCAGCTCTGTGGGGAGAAGGGTGTCTGCCATTACTGAGGCAGTCCACCACTACGGAGGCAGTCTGCCATTACTGAGGCAGTCCGCCATTACAGAGACAGTCTGCCATTGCTGAGGCAGACTGCCATTACTGAGGTAGTTCTAACTTTACCTCTATAAACAAAACCACAAGGAAGTTCACACAGCAGCTGGGCAGAGCCCACGGCAGCTCAGCAATGCCTCTTCTGGCAGACTGTGACTAGGCTACCTCCTCGCTGCACAGGGCATCTCTGAAAAAAGGCAGCAGCATGTCAGGAACTTACAAATAAAGCCCCACCTTCCCAGGACAGAGTACCGGGGAAAAAAAGGCGGTTATGAGTTCCACTGAAGGAGACATAAACATAGCTGCCCAGCAGCTCTGAATGGAACAACAGAGCTCACAGCTCAGCACTTGAGCTCCTATAAGGGTCAGACTGTCTCCTCAAGGAGCTCCCTGAACCCAGTATATCCAAAGAGACACCTCATAAAGGAGAGCTCAGGCTGACATCTGGCAGTTATCCTTCTGGGACAAAGATAACAGAAGAAGAAACTGGCAGCAACCCTTACTGTTCTGCAGCTGCCACAGGTGACCCCCAGGCAAGCAGGGTCTGGAGTGGACCTCCAGCAGTCCTACAGCAGAGGGGCCTGACTATTAGAAGGAAAACTAAAACACAGAAAGAAATAACTTCATCAAAACAAAAAGGACGTCCACTCAGAGACCCCATCTGAAAGTCACACACTACAAAGACCACAGGTAGATAAATCCACAAAGATGGGAAGAAACCAGTGCAAAAAGTATGAAAACACCCAAAACCAGAATGCCTCTTCTCCTCCAAGGGATCACAACTCCTCACCAGCAAGGGAACAAGGCTGGATGGAGAATGAGTCTGATGAATTGACAGAAACAGGCTTCAGAAGGTGGTAAATAAGAAACTTCTCTGAGCTAAAAGAACATGTTCTAACCCAATGCAAAGAAACCAAGAACCTTGAAAAAAGGTTTGACAAAATACTAACGAGAATAAACAGCTTAGAGAAGAATATAAATGAATTGATGGAGCTGAAAAACACAACACAAGAAGTTGGCGAAGCATACACAAGTTTTCATAGTCGACCAAGAAAAAGAAAGGATATCAGAGATTGAAGATCAACTCAATGAAATAAAATGAGAAGGCAAGGTTAGAGAAAAAAGAATAAAAAGAAATGAACAAAGCCTCCAAGAAATAGGGGATTATGTGCAAAGACCTAATCCACGTTTGATAGGTGTACCTGAATGTGATGGAGAGAATGAATCCAAGCTGGAAAACAATCTTCAGGATATTATCCAGGAGGACCTCCCCAACCTAACAAGGCAGGCCAACATTCAAGTCCAGGAAATACAGAGAACACCACAAACATATTCCTCAAGAAGAGCAACCTTAAGGCACATAATTGTCAGATTCACCAGGGTTGAAATTAAGGAAAAAATGCTAAGGGCAGCCAGAGAGAAAGGTTGGGTTACCCACAAAGGGAAGCCCATCACACTCACAGTGGGTCTCTTTGCAGAAACCCTACAAGCCAGAAGAGATTGGGGGCCAATATTCAACATCCTTAAAGAAAACAGTGTTCAACCTAGAATTTCATGTCCACCCAAACTAAGCTTCATAAGTGAAGGAGAAGTAAAATCCTTTATGAACAAGCAATTGCTCAGAGACTTCATCACCACCAGGCCTTCCTTACAAGAGCCCCTGAAAGAAGCACCAAACATGAAAGGAATGACCAGTACCAGCCACTCCAAAAATGTACCAAATGGTAAAGACCATCAACACAATGAAGAAACCATGTCAACTAACAACCAGCTAGCATCAAAATGGCAGAATCAAATTCACACATAACAATATTAACATTAAATGTAAATGGGCTAAATGCCCCATTCAAAAGACACAGACTGGCAAATTGGATAAAAAGTCAAAACCCATCAGTGTCCTGTATTCAGGAAACCTATCTCATATGCAAGGATACACCTAGGCTCAGAATAAAGGGATGGAGGAAGATTTACCAAGCAAATGGAGAGCAAAAAAAAGCAGGAGTTGCAGTGCTGGTCTCTTGTAAAATAGACTTTAAACCAACAAAGATCAAAAAAGACAAAGAATGGCATTACATAATGGTAAAAGGATCAATGCAGCAAGAAGAGCTAATGATCCTAAATATATATGCACCGAATACAGGAGTACCCAGATACATAAAGCAAGTTCTTAATGACCTCCAAAGAGACATAGACTCCCATACAATGATAGTAGATGACTTTCACATGCCACTGTCAATATTAGACAGATCAATGAGACAGAAAATTAACAATGATATCCAGGACTTGAACTCAGATCTGGACCAAGCACACCTAATAGACATTTACAGAACTCTCCACCCCAAATCCACAGAATATACATTCTTCTCAGCACCACATTGCACCTGCTCTAAAATTGACCACATAATTGGAAGTAAATCAGTCCTCAGCAAATGCAAAAGAATGGAAATCATAACATACAGTCTCTCAGACCACAGTGCTATCAAATTAGAACTCAGGATTAAGAAACTAACACAGAACCACACAACTTCATAGAAACTGAACAACTGGCTCTTGAATGTTGACTGGACAAACAATGAAATGAAGGCAGAAAGAAAGATGTTCTTTGAAATCAAAGAGAATGAATACACAACATACCAGAATCTCTGGGACACACTGAAAGCAGTGTCTAGAGGAAAATTTATAGCAATAAATGCCCACATGAGAAGCAAGGAAAGATCTAAAATCGACACCCTATCATCAAAATTGAAAAAGCTAGAGGAATAAGATTTAAAAAACTCAAAAGCTGGCAGAAGACAAGAAATAATTAAGATCAGAGCAGAACTGAAGGAGATAGAGACACAAAATACCCAACAAAAAATTAAAAATCCAGGAGCTGGTTTTCTGAAAAGATCAACAAAATAGACCACTTGCCAGATTAATAAAAAAGAAAAGAGAGAACAATCAATAGATGCAATAAAAAATGATAAAGGGGATATCACCAAACAGTCCACAGAAATACAAACTACCATCAGAAGTTACTAGAAACAACTCTATGCACATAAACCTGTAAACATGGAAGAAATGGATAAATTCCTGGACAATTGGACCCTCCCAAGCCTAAACCAGGAAGAAGTCAAAACCCTGAATAGACCAATAGCAACGGCTGAAGTTGAGGCAGCAATTAATAGCCTACCAACCAATGAAAGCACAGGTCCAGATGGGTTTATAGCCAAATTCTACCAGACATACAAAGAGGAGCTGGTGCCACTCCTTCTGAAACAAATCCAAACAATCCTAAAAGAGGGAATCCTTCCGAAATCATTTTATGAGACCAACATTACCTGATACCAAAACTCAGCAGAGACTCAACAAGAAAAGAAAACTTCAGGTCAATATCCATGATGAACATAGATGCAAAAATCTTCAATAAAATACTGGCAAACTGATCACGATCTATCACGATCAAGTAGGCTTCATCCCAGGGATGCAAGGCTGGTTCAACATATGCAAGTCTATAAACGTAATTTGCCACACAAACAGAACCAAAGACAAAAACCAAATGATTATCTCAACAGATGCAGAGAAGGCCTCTGACAAAATTCAACAGCCCTTTATGCTAAAAACTCTCAATAAACTAGGTATCAATGGAACGTATCTCAAAATAATAAAAGCTATTTGCAACAAACTCATAGTCAATATCATACTGAACAGGCAAGAACTGGAGGCATTCCCTTTGAAATCTGGCACTAGACAAGGGTGCCCTCTCTCACCCCTCCCATTCAATATAGTATTGGAAGTTCTAGCCAGAGCAATCAGGCAGGAAAAAGAAATAAAGGTATTCAATCAGGAAAGGAGGAAGTCAAACTGTCTCTATTTGCAGACGACATGATCGTATATTTAGAAGACCACATCGTCTCAGCCCAAAATCTCCTAAAACCGATAAGCAACTTCAGCAAAGTCTCAGGATACAAAATCAATGTGCAGAAATCACAAGCATTCCTATACACCAATAACAGACTCAAAAAGAGCCAAATCAAGAACAAACTGTCATTCACAATTGCTATAAAGAGAATAAAATACCTAGCAATTCAACTAACAAAGGAGGTAAAGGACCTCTTCAAGGAGAACTACAAACCACTGCTCAAGGAAATAAGAGAGGACACAAACAGATGGAAAAACATTCCATGATCGTGGTTAGGAAGAATCAATATTGTGAAAATGGCCATACTGCCCAAAGTAATTTATAGATTCAATGCTATCCCCATCAAGCTACCAATGACCTTCTTCACAGATGGAACCAAAAGAGAGCCCGCATAGCCAAGTTAATTCTAAGCAAAAAGAACATAGCTGGAGGCATCACACTACCTGACTTCAAACTATACTACAAGGCTATGGTAATCAAAACAGCATGGTACTGGTACCAAAACAGAGATATATACCAATGGAACAGAACAGAGGCCTCGGAGGCAATGCCATACACCTACAACCATCTGATCTTTGACAGACCTGACAAAAACAAGCAATGGGGAAAGGATTCCCTGTTTAATAAATGGTGCTGGGGAAACTGGCTAGCCATGTGCAGAAAGCAGAAACTGGACCCCTTCCTGACACATTACACTAAAGTTAACTCCAGATGGATTAAAGACTTAAACATAAGACATAACACTATAAACCCCTAGAAGAAAACCTAGGCAAAACCAT